>JAPYYV010022397.1:0-14567 GCA_030522625.1 Copidosoma aretas
GGACGCGGTGGTTGTGAAAAAAAACAACGCAAGTGTTCGTAACCAGCGAAATAAAAATAGATCGCGCGCGCGCACACACACACACGTTTCATGGAATATAAATTGCCCGTATGCTCGGGATGGTTTTTTTTTTGTTTTTTTTATGGCGAGCCTGATGTCTCTCGATTCGCGCGCTCGAAGGGGCGATGGATGGATCGTTGAACAAACGGTGTTATTTTTTGATGTTCGGTTGAATATATTCCGGCGGAGGGGGGGGGGGGGGGGACTGTACGGTAAGAGTGCGAACGCCGCGCACGATGTACGTGTGATTATTATTCGATGAGCGTGAAAAATGAATTTCGAACGACGCGCACGATGTACGTATGATTATTATTCGATGAGCGTGAAAAATGAATTTTCAACGAGCCGGCGCGCGCGCGTCTAGACGGTCGCTTATTTTTTATTCACGGAGCGTGGCTATCCAACGAAATCCAGCGAATTGATTTCATTGTCGTGCTGCCGCAGTTATTGCAGTTTTGGGTGTGTACTCTATTTTCTCCGAGCCGTCGTCGACTGCCGATGCACGCGAATTAAAAATACACGCTCTGTTATCGCGCTACGGAGCAGCGGTTGGTAGAAAAAAAAAAAAAAAAAAAACCACAAACGATCGAAACGCCCAGTGTTTTCCCCACAAGCCGATATCTCCCCCGACCGCCCTGTTGGTTCTCCCGGCTTTCAAACCCACCGCACCCTAGTGTTTTCTCGACAAGCCGATATCTCGCCCGACCGCATTGTTGTTTCGCAAGATTTTCAACCGAAACGAACATTATTCGCTCGAAAGGTTAATTCCGCATCGCGCGAATGTATATCTCTCGCTCGGGGCTACGCACACGCGCGCGTATAGTGCTGGTATATAGTGGCCCCCTAAAGTATGCAGAGCGAAATAAATTTTTGCGCCGATCCCGCGGCTCCTCTCGCTCGCACCTACGCATTGTTTCGCGGGACGCGTACATGTACATCAGAGTGTATAGTTCGGATGCATATAACGTTGTATATGTACTTATAGTACATCGGTACGGCGCAGCCGAGTTCGAAAGTGCCGTAAATCGTCGCTAGCTCGCTCGCCGGCCCGTCCCATTGGCTGCGGCACAAATTACGCAAGACAAATTATTGGAGGCCCCGAGTTGCAGCCCAGCGTTTATATATATACGCACACAGTGCCTTCCATCTCCTATACATATACATCGTTGTTGTATGGTATACACACACATATAACCATGCAAAATTAAACGCTCGTGATATGTAATACGCCCTAGCTATACGTATATTAGATGTTATGCGCACGGTGTGCATTATGCCGCTGTTATATCCATTTTCCCTCCCTCCACCATCGTATACATGTATAATATAGTATAGATACCTCTTGGTATATCGGTGTATGGTTTGTCGAAATTGCAATGTCGCCGCTTTGTGTGTGCTCTGCTCCACTCCTCCTCCTCCTCCTTCTCCCGTATATAGGTCATTTTGAAAAAACTGCGATATTCCATGAAGCCTGTATTTATGAACAATTCATTTTGTTATTTAAAGCCAAAACTATTATTTAAAAGTGTAAACTAATTTTCTCTGGATAGTCCTTTTGAAACCAAGTCAAAAAAATATTATGCCTGGCCGTAAGATGGTAAAAATAGGCTAACATTTCATTGTCGAAATGCTTTTGTTAATTTTGTTGTAAATCCCATTTAAATCAACATGTGTTTTCCAAAAATGACAATAGAGCCAGGCCTAAAAGTTTTCAGCTAGTTTGGAACTCACATAACGCAGAAAAAATAATAAATTAATTCTGGATACTAAATATTCAAAGTCTTATTTCACACACCAAAATATCCCGTTTTTCGTGAAATGATCCGTATACGGTTCGCCATCGGTGATCTAATTTGAGATGATGCAATTTCGCGTTGTTTTCCAATGAAGAGGAGGAGGAGTGCATGCGATCGTATTATGCACTTTTGGATTTTCCGATGTGAACCACCGCTCGCAAAGAGATGATTATTTCGATGCCGATCGATAGATGATAACCTGCAACCCGATGGCTTTCATTGTAAATATTTTTATGCCCTGGCAGCTGTTTGATATTGCTATCGTTATTCATTAATAATTATAATTAACTCAATCATCGTCATTTATATTTACATTGATTTCATCGTGTTCGTATCGGACGTTGCTCGACCTTAACGCCTGGATACATTGTTGCTCTCGTGTACGGTTGTGATTACTCCGACGAACGTTTATACGATAAAAGAGCGCGCCAGCTGTCAAATTTTTTCCTTCCCGCGTTCATTACGATTTTTTTCCAGCAGAGTGCGGAAAACCACACTGCAGGTATGGCCGCGCTCTCGCGTACCCGCGAGCAATGCAATAAGATTCGATGGCTGACCGATCGGCCTTGCATGCGTCGGATTTTCGCTCGTGCTCCTCAACGTTGAAATAATAATTCGCGCTCCTCCGAATTGGCTTTTAATCAACGGAAGTTCCCGGACGCGTAAGCGGATGTTGAGGCGTGTGTACGTTGTTAAGGTATACGTACGGGCCCGATGCACGACTGTTTAACGGAAGAAAATATGTGGGCCGCGCCACCGGCACCGACGCACCGCGGAGCTGGCACTTTCATTTTCAGCTTCGAAACTTTCATCGCTACCTTTCTTGCTTGTATGCTCACTTGCCTCCTGCGTGCGCACGATGTGCTTTGGATTTTCTCTCCCCGACCGGTACGAATTCTCCGGCGTGCAGTTTCGATTTGGACTCAAAGTCGCTCGATGTGCTCATGTGTGTCTTTGGAAAACATTTTTTTTTTTTCGAGCAGTGGAAAGCGGTACTGGTTTGAAAAAATAAATGACGTATGTTTCTCTTGAGACGGTTTCTCGGATATTGCGATCAAGCTGAAACCATATTATAGCAATTGTTGAATAATACCTGACAAAATGATCAATACCTTGAAAGTATTTTGTTATCGGTGGATCAAAAGTTGTTTTTTTTTCCGACCATCTGATTTTTGTAGACATTAGGTGCGAATCACGCTCAGTAAATAAAAATAAAATTGAACAAACAATTAACCTGCAAGGGGAAAAAATTATTGCACACTTTTTTTTCCGTCGAAAATCACACACAAAAAAAAAGAATTCAAAGCCAATTCTTCACGTGAATAACCTTCCGACAAAAAATCAGCATCAAGTGCAGACCGAGAGTCTACGTATGCATCGTCCCCAGTGATCTTTATGATCCCTCTAACTTTGTTTCGTGCACAAGTCACACGGAGGTAGAAAGAAACGGAAAATAAAAGCCTATACTGTCGTAAATTCCCTCGGCCGGTGCCGGATATTTAAAAAAAGCCCCCCTCCCCCCAACAAAAAAAGACGACGCATCACTTTTACGCATACATGTACGAAAACAACACTATAATATACCAGCGTTATCCGAAAAACCATCGTCCCAGCGAACGTTCGTGTGCACGTGATCCGGTGCAAGGTTATCCCTCTTTCGGTCATGTGCAATGTGAGCGCGCGAGCACTCAATTCTTCATCTCGGTCCGAAACCCCCTCCCCACGAGCCATCACCTGATCGAGGAAAGGACTGAGAGGAGTCGAAGCAGCGGACGGAGGAAAAAAGATCGGCCGCTCGAATGGCTTCCGAAATGCGCGAAACTGCAGTACGCGACGCTTTTTTTTTTCACTTTGAAAAAAAATTTTCCGTTTTATACCAAATCGTTGCATAATTGATTTCACGTCGCGCATTCGCTCGAGACACCATCCAAAAGTATTTTGCAAAAATTATCGATCGAGCGCACGAGACTATCCTAGCAGCTTTCGGCATTCTTTCCCCCCCCCCCACCCCCCCTCCGCCAAGTTCTCGCGCTAAACTCCGTCGTTTAGAGAAAGTACGGCACGCGCGGATAAAAATAATCCCGCACGCGAGCGCCGAAAACCAGTTTGGACGGATCGATGTCCACCGGGGTTTTCTCGAATCCTCACCGCCACCACCACCGTCCAACCAACGTCCATTAATCCGCTTGTATGTGCGTATGCATATAATATTACCCGACGGCGGAGTAGAGGGACAATTTAAAAATACAATAAACAAAAGGACGGGCCAATCGAACCGGCGCGTGCGCATATGTTACACGCTGTCCCTTTGCTAACGAAAGCAACGGTGGTGGTAAGCCGGACCCTCACTCCGGGGTAATAGGAAACGAGAAGGGCGAGGAGGAGCGAGGGGAGGATTATCCCGCGACAACGATCCGCTAAACCGAACGGGACGAGCGGGTAATAGAGGAGAGGAAGAATGGGAGGAAGAAATCGAAGACAGGGGGCGCCGGGTGGGAGGGGGAGGGGTAGAAAGGCTCAGCTGAAAATCTTGCAAGTGTATCCGAAGATCTTGCGCCGGTGTTGCCGCCGGTGGCTTCGAGATGTCGCCAGTGGCTCCGAATATCGGCAAAGTGCCTTTTGCTCCGCCGAACCGAATGTTGACGATTCGGTGTCGAGGAGACTGTGTTGTTCATTCACGCGCGTTGCAAGATGGCAATGATTCATCCATTAATTTTATCCTCCGATACCATAATATACCGTCGACGTTGAAGTCGACGAAAAACTGTTAATTTCACGCAACACAACAAATAACGCTGTCGTATCGTCCTAAAATTTTATACCTAATAAAAAAGTGTTTCAATCGCAAAAAAACAAATAAACAGATAATCAGCCGTCCACAAGCGTCCACGATCAAACGACCGATCGATCAACCGCTTAACTATATATACCTACCGGCACGTTGGCGCAGCGGTAGAGTTGCAGTTTCGTCGATCTCCGGAATCAAGTACAGTGTTGTACGGGCATGAAATAGTAGGCGGGACTCGGTTCGAATCTCTCATCGTTTGCCTAGGGTTCGCTCCGCTTGCTTTTTTCCGGGGTTCGGTTAACTGTTTCTCTTACGTTACGGACAACGTGAGCGGGGGAGGTGTGCAGGAGTTCGGTCCTGGTGTTTATACGCAGACACCCGGTCAGGACTTCAGGCAATACACCGACTAGTTGGAAAGTACCCCCTACCCCCCTCCCATCCCTCATCCCTTCCCTTTCCCAACTGCTCAGTGCCCAGAAGAGTAGTGCCCTTAATAGGAGCCGGACGTACAGCAGTATAATAAAAAAAAAAAAAAAAAAACTATATATACCGATCTCCCGATCCGCACTTCGGTGGTCTATGCAGAGCCGTCGTGAAAAAACATCAGCAGCATTTCATCGCCGTCGAACGCGGTCGGCCATGTATATGAGCCGCGCGATAACGACATTATAAAAATGTCGCGTGCCGTCGGTCGTGCACGCTGAGCTGCACACCATATTGTACTCTCGCTCTCTCTCAAATCGTTTGTATGCATATTTGTGTGTGCTGCAGCTGCGGACGAAGAAGAAGAAGAAGAAGAAGCGGAGGGCCGGCGAAGAGGAGAATAGGGGAGAAAAAGCGCGCGCGCGCCCGCTACCGCACCTGACGGCTATACCTATGCCAGCATCTACATTATAACTCACCCGGCTCTCCGCGGCCCTTGTACCCTCGTATTACAATACACATATGTACATGCCGAACCAAAAACCTAACCTTCCTCCCTTACACGCACGCATATTATGTATGTACATTCTCTCCACACAATGATATCGACCGTGTATAAATATTTTACAGTGTTGTATGCATACATTCCGCGGCGGCGACGACGGCCCGGTGCGCGGACGCCCGTTCGTTCACCACCACCCGACGCTTCCCTTCCTCCTCCCCCTCTCCACCTTCATCCCCCCACCACCTACGCGCCATGGATTCGCGCGTGTGCGGCGCAGCGCATCGATGATTGTCGCTGCGAAGGGATTCGGGGTCTCGCACCGCTACGCGAATCATGCAGTGCATACATATAAGTATACGGAACAGCTGCTGCACCATGACGCGCCGAGCGCGAGTGACCTGCCGCGGGGAGGTGGTGTGCGGGGGGCGATGCTTCGTTATACTTTTTCTTCTTCCTCTCGTTCGGACGATGCGGTGCACGCATGCTCTCAGAGGATCTTTGGGGGTTAAAGCACGGGTCTCCACTTGTGCGCGCTTGGGACGTACACAACTCGGTACGGGTAGCAGGGGGACGTAATGGGGTTGCGGGGCGTAATGCACGGGTATGTAGGCGTGTACACGGTGTGCGGCTGCGCAGGAGGCTCGTTGAGAGGGGGCGAGAGGGCGAGGCGAGATTGATGGGGGGACGTCGAGCGAGGGAGGCTCGGTGACGCTGATTGAGATGACGGGCCGCCGATCGTCCGGCCTGCGTGGATAACGCGCGGATATCGATTGTGGGCGGTCGAGGAGTTTATTTTAATCGCGGGACTTGTTGTTTTTACATCCTCGACGGGCTGTTGTGTTTTTTTTTTTTTTTTCTTTTTTGTTTCCCTTTAGTATACGCAGATGTTGGAACGATGTGTGTTCATTCGTTAAATTCTTGGATAATTAGTAATGTATCTGGGTTGCTTTGACTGCTTTGTTTGTTTCATTATACGTCATAGCTTCTAATTATGTACATATAAAGCCCTGGATGAATGAACTGATAATTCGAGTATTTTTAGTCAATGCGTAATAATAATTTACGCTATCATAACGAGAGTCGTGTCGATAAATTTTTACATTCTTCTCCGTACACTTTGATAACGATTGACAATTCGGTGCGTGTTTTAACCGAGGTTTTAACAACGAGAGTGCACTGCTCCAAAACAATCGTCCTATCCGCATACGCGAAACGTACAATTTTGAGCGATTTTCTCGTCCTCGTGAAAAATTAATGACCACGAAATCACTAGGCTTTTTTTCCTTCCTCCCGACGAGGAACAGCAGCAGTAGCTCGGTCAGAGTCGGTATGTACATATAAATCAGTAATTGGTATTGACCTTATAACATGAATTACGGTGGATAGTCATGCGCGAAATAGCTCATAAAAGACCGACCACAATCGCGCTGCAAACAATATACATTACAATAATGAATGTAATGCGACGACGAGATGGCTATAATAATACCTGATCGTTACTCGTGTGTTGTACTAATATTTTAGAGAGATGTATAGTTTGCCCATGACAAAGTAATTTTTATTATACCAGCGTATAAACTCTCCTGCCTCGTTGTTGAACGTAAATTCTTGACATTTCGAACAATAGGTGACTGCTGATAACCAGGCATCACGTTGCAACAGGTAAAAACACATGAAACCAGCGCACTGACTCTGGTGATGGAAAAAAAAAAAAAAAAAAAAAAAAATTTGATAAAAAAATCAAGGCTACGACCAACTGGCTATTGTTATTTGATGTATGATTTTCGTTTCACCTTGCCCCCGAAAACAGATTATGCGCCACTGGAAATTAAATGTATCGATTTTCATTACCGAGCTTAAAAAAAACCAGTGGAAATTTTTTTTTACAAAACCCGAAAGGTGAACCAGGCCCGCGCCGCGCTCTGTATGTTTTCATGAATGAACCGCGCCACCACTCGACGAGCGTAAAACAGCCATGGAGGCATTCGCACGTACGCGTGTTCGTATAGGTCGTCGCCTCCTCCTTCCTATCTCTCTCTCTCTCTCTCTCGCTGAAGCCCGTGCCAGCTGTCGAGCGCAGCCCTATATACATAGAGAGAGAGAGAGAGAGAGAGAGAGAGAGACTTTCCAAAGATCATACCTATATCCTACACTCTCCTCCTGCAGGCGACGACTCAACCCCTAGCTGCATCCTTCCTCCCTCCTTCGGCACCTCGAGCTCGCTCGACCCAAAAATCCACCCAACTCATGCCTGCTGTACCTTCTCCCCAATATAACTATGCTACAGCAGCCGTCAAAGAGCAGCATCATCGCCGTGTGGTGCCAACAGCAGATTACAGACAACTGGACGGTCGTCACAACACGTGTATACCCCATAATTTTTATATATATATATATATATATATATATATATATATATATATTTATAGAGATTACAAACGTGCAGTTTGTATAACCATCATCAGAGAAATCAGCGCAGTGAGCAGGAGTAAAAGGCGAGCGTCGCTCCTCCTGGCGACGACAGCCGCCGCCGATGTATACTCAACGTTCCGTGCAAACGAGAGAGCGAGATAATAGGTGCCTCCGCTCCCCGGTGCTCCGGAGCGTGCGTGCGCTACGTGCTCAGGGCAATATGGCTTCCGCCTCGGCCGAGCTACCATCTGTCCGTCTCTGTCTTTATCGCGGGCGCGTATGCATGTATACACATTTTAATGGATCATCATCCGATTGTTGATCGATTAATTATTTGACGGTCGGATCTACACCTGTATTATTATTACAATACAGCTACGGCACGTAACGGAACATTTTGCTCCGAAATCCGATATGTTCTCGCGCGGTGTTTTTTTAACGACGACAGTTTAGCGAATGAGTACTTACATATGGGGAGATAAGCTGCCGCTGGTGGTGACGGATAAGCGCGCGGGGCTCCCCCCTCCTCTCCACCCACGCTCCCTCTGCGGCCTCATCTCGTGCATGTATGGCTTTTTCGGGCCGAGAGTGCGTGCGTAACAGTATAACGTACTACATTTATTTGTACAATTGTGTATAAAAATCGATGAAAATCGTGTTGCGAGTGAATTATTTGTTAAGAAAATTGCAAACGAATCGGGCAAAATGAAGAGACTGTAATTTCTGAACAATATAAATAAAAACAGATACTTACACCCACTCCGAGTTATCGGCCGGTGCACGCTTTATTGCTTTATTGGCGGTATTAGGAAAATAATTGCCTCGGGCACGATAATGATGATGAAGTACGTATAGTCTTAATAGGAGAAGGAGGAGGCGAATCTCGAGGCGAATCTAGCATAGCGATAGCTAAGCGTATAATATACTATAATACAAGAGGGACGGAGAAGTAAGTTTTAAAAGCCCCTCTCTTCCTTCTCGTGGCATTTTTCTCTCAATCCGCTGCTGTCGTCGTTGTCGTCGCTGCCGTCCCCGCGGTATATGTATACACATAATAATCGTGTGCAGAAGAGAGCTAGCGAAGAAGGTTCTTCCCCTATACTACACACCAGTGTTACCATACTTTTACACATACACCCGGCAGATTACAACCCGTGCAGCCAACAGTATAGAGCAAGTATCGGCAGCGGTGGCAAAGTGTATTAATACGCCGAATACGCGTCACGTGTATGTATTATATAGCTGTATACTTATATCGGTGCAGCTGCACCAACGAGAGAGAGAGAGAGAGAGATTGAGGAGGCACCGACTCCGAACAGTCTGAATCAAGTGGAGACTCGACTTAATGCTTACCACTACTCTGTTACGACGGTCGTTACATATACGTATACTCGCGCGCGCGCGCGCGCGCCTCCGATCCGGCAGCGCCATCTGCGTCGTCTCTGTTGCTCCGAAATCCAGCACCGTCTGCGCGTTGTATACACAGTAAGTAGTAGTGCGTCGCTGGCGTTCGTCGTGGTAATAGTCGGTATTATACACAGAGCCCACATACGCGGATCGGGACAGTCGCGTCGAACGTATGTACAAGTATACACACTGTGCTCGCGTTCTAAGTGTGCCCTCGGTGCAGTGTACGATATAATATTCTCCCCCTGCGGCCGTCTGTATGTTGGCACGTTACGTACACGTATAATATGGGGGTAGTATAGGCATAGGCCGGAGAGAGAAGTGGTTGCAGTGGGGTTACAACGACTGCGGTGCCTGTGTTCACATCAGTGGTATAAGTACAGTTTAAATGTGGTAGAACCAATACCAGCTCTCGTTGTGTTGTACTATTTCGCGTGTGAGTAACGAGAAGGAGCGACGACACTCCTCCTCCGCTGCTAGTACTGCGCTCCGATCTTCCCCTCGTCGTAGTCGTCGTCGTCGTCTTTTCTCTCTGTCTCCTGATGGTGTGTAAGTACCATACGCGTAGTGACTGGTGTGTATAGAGGCGTCATATCGTTACGCGAGAGAGAGAGAGAGAGAGAGTGTGTGTGCGTGCAATAGAACGTTCGGAAAGAGCGGCTGCTCCGCTAGCTGTCTGTCCGTGTGTTCCGGAGCAGCAACAGCAGCAGCAGCAGTAGCACCAGTGTACAATATATAGGTATACACCATCACTTGCTCTCGATTCTCACGGGAGATACGATACATATTTGTATCCAATATCGGGAAGAAGAGATAAGTGAATCCGAACGGGAGAACCTACAGTGAGTGTCCCTTTCTCTCTCTCCAACTGTGGGTGCTGTTCTGTGCAGTGCACTGTTTGATATTTACTCTGCATAAGTGTATGCTCGATTGTGTAATACTTGGTTCACATATTATACACATATGTTAATTGCCATGCGCGATATTCAATCGAGGGGAATTTAAACCTTGGATTTAAAAGGAACGGAATTGAGTGTTCGAAGGTACGTGTTTGAATAGAATAGTGGGAAAGCATAAAACCAGAAAAAGTGAAGAAGATCGCGGGGAAGACGCTTGCGTGCCATGAGGACGAGGACCCGGAGACAGGTGGACACGTGACAGGGGAATAGGTGTCGTCGACCAGTCCCCTTTCCCCGAGCGCGTCATGAGGAAGCCGAAACCAGGGTGAGTGCCAAACGTTATTTGTAGGGCTGAGTTTCGAAACACAAATTTGTCAAGTGAATTGCAACGCTGGCGTCAAAAATCAGCTGATTGATTTCGTACTTCAGCTCTGGTGGTCACTTGACTGTATTTACCGTCTTGATGTTCCGATACCGGCAGCGTTGCCATTTACTTGACAAACTTGAGTTTTGGAACGTACCCTAATATGTGTCCGGTGGTAACTAAAATTCGAAAGAAATGCGCAAAGCTGTGTAGACAGATTCATGCGTCGTGTGTGTGTGCTTGGTTGAGAACATAGTTTGTTTTTTTTCCTCCGTTTTCTTACCGTTCGATCTTCGAGGACGCTTGTGTCCCACATTCGCGCGCTCGATCGGTGCTGCCTGCTTGCCTGCCTGTCCAAGTATATATAATGCAGTGACGCGACCTGATAGCTACACTTGTGTTGTACTAGTGTAACGCATTTTTTTTTTTTTTTTTTCCTCTCAAACCTGGGGGTTTGGGTTTTAAATTTCCTGCCTTGATTGCTTCCTTGCGGCTCAGTCATGTGTGCAAAACGGCTCCGGTGATTTGAAGCAAAAAAAAAAACGTCATCCGGACGAATTTTCCACTCGTCGCGCGTCCCTCTCTCCTCGCCTCTCTCTTCATTCATTGTATTGATTCGGTTTCTATCGCTCGTGTCTCGCGCGAAAAGGTGCTCGTTCATCAATCAAACTTAATCCGCGAAACGAGGAGCGGGCATTTTGCGGGCTCTTTCTTGTCCGTATTTAATTTTGCACTGAAAAGTAACAGCGAAATTATACTCACCAGAAAGATAAATAAAAGAACCTAAAAGAAAAAAAACAGAAGGGAACATTACATTTGTTCGCGTCTATTGTAAAAATACATCGACCGTATATTATTATGTACATACATATCTGTGCGCAACGAGGCACTCCAGCACGGGTAAGGTTATGCCGACGCTCGAAGCACGATAAATACAGGCACTCTGCACGCTCACCGCCTTGGAACAACCACCAGCAAACACAGTCATGTTGTGTGATGCCTTGCGCCTTTATATTCATACATACCGTATACAGATGTGTAGGTATACGACTATATACACACAGCACGACGTCGTCGCGGAGTTGCACCTGGAGCGCGTAAAAAAAAAGAGAGGGGAGAGATCAGGTTGTATGGAAGCAGACAACCGACCCACCGACCGACCGACCACTTCTGCGCTAGCTGTTTCTCTCCGCAATACCTATACATGAACATCATGTATTAATTTATTGTGTTAATGGGTTATTCGCCGTGTTCCCCGACGACACCAAAACTCGCGAGAATTCGGCATCGATCTCTACCTTTCCTCGAGCGATTCTAAAACTCCGTACGAATATTCCGAGGCACGCAGCGATATCACGATCGATTCGGAAACATCGATCCATGTCCACCGAATCTCTCCATCGACGTCCTCGCGATGGCCAAAAATCGAAACAACGTAGATCAACTTCCCGTAGTGTAGTTCGATCGGGAGTCTGCTTCGCGGGCCGCGGATCGCTCGATAAAAGGATAACCGAACACATTTTTTTCCCCACCCTCCCCCAGCTATGGAGTTTCGCAGAGGGCAGCTTATATAGAAATGCGTCCTCCGGACAACTGGAAAAAGTATCGTCTCTGCCCACCAACGAGGCGGATCGTGGCGGCGATTATTATCATCCCCGCCAAACTTGGCCCCCCATCTTCATCACAGACACGGTGCGCAGGGCGTACAACAACCGCCCCGACGGCACCGTAATTACAACAATTCCCCGGTGGTGTGTCCCGTCCCCGGCGGAGCTTCAACTTTGGGGATCCCGAGTCGACTCCCCCCCAGCCCGACCCCTCTGCTCTTTCGCGTCCTAAGAAACTTGCCTAATATCCAGTGCCAGAGGGGAAGGAGGAGAGCCGTTACCGCACTCGCGCCAAAGTCGGAAGTTAATATCATTAGGCCCTCTCGGTGCTGTTTGGCGGCGAGGAGGAGGGAAAGGGCGGAATATGGCTGTTTCCAATTTGCTCGGCTGCAGCAGCGGCGACTTGGGGTGAGGATCGAGGGCGCGGGTTTTTGACACCCGGGGAGCTTTTGACGTTTGGTGAAACTTTGGGTTTTAATCGGTGCTCTTTGACTGGGGGGGGGTTTGGATTTGTTGGGAATAAAAGTTCTTGGAAACGCTACTGCAATTTTCCAAGTGGAAGCCGATTCCAATTTTACAATAATACGGTATCAGCTCCCACGTAAGATTGTTTACTCTTTGGAGATTTTCTAAAACGAAAGTGCTTATATCATACCTTTCGTCCCTCTTTTTTTCCTGTACCATATCAGTCAGGTAAAGTGGTTCCTTGACATAGTTGTCGTCGAGGATATCATCATCCAAAATACTTCACAAAGGGAACAATCTAATTTGATGATGCGTGCCAACTTTGAGTCATCGATATCAGAACCTAACTGTGCGCGCGAAAATAGTTAACGCTATCAATGAACCCCCATCACCGTACGACGCAGTATCAAGATGGCTCAATTGAATAACTCGCCGATCCTATTGATCACTGCCGCGCGCGAATCAAAGCAGCCGAGCGACTCCTTTGATTATATTAATCAAGAGCGGAAATAAAAAAAAAGGGAATCTCAGTGAAACATTTACTCCTCGTTACCGCCGCCGTAATCCTCCTACTCCGACTGAAACAACTTTTTTACCATCCCCTCGTCCCTAATCCTCCTCGTCTGGCTCCGCTACCGGAATCCTCCATCTTTAATGCCGTAATCTTAGCTAAACTTCCGCTAAGGCAATTAATAACCCAATGCGAGTTAATCGGGGCCAAACTGGTGCAAGCTCACTGTTAGCTCGTAGCAAAAACTTGTAGGGGGAGAAGAGGTAGGTGTGGGAGACAGAGTCGGCTTGTTCTGTATTCTTCTTCTTCTTCTTCTTTCTCTCCTCGTTTTGGGCTGTTTCGTAGTCCCGACCGGAGGAAAAGAGAGAGAGAGGGCGAGCTGTGCATTATAGAACAGACAGAGCTGGTATAGATCTCTGCTAGTCGTGGAAATTGTATATAAGGAAAGACGTGCGTGCACAGAAGTTCTCGGAAGCTCCAACTGAGAAGATGATTATTTACTCGAGTCAACTTTTAGGCAGGGGGATCATCGAGCTTTTGCATTGTTTCTTCACACGAGTCATCCTGAAATTCAAATGTGGTTGGCAGAAACATTTAGAGAGTAGGCAATGACAATAGCGTGTTCCCCTCTTGAAAACCTCGATGGTACAATTAAAATTAGACAACATCATCGAGTGTTCATTGAAACTGATTCGCGTACTTTGTAAAAAGCCTCGGGGCTCTCGGGGTGGATGGGACAATCAAACTCTATCGAAAGCCCATCGAACCCTCGCGATGATTACCTACGTACAACCTCCGCAGGGGGGATATCGACATTCCCGCTCTTCCTTGTTCCACCAATAGCGCGCTAATTACAATCCCCGCTCCATTAATCCCCAAATGAATGGCAACGAGCCGCGTTTCTGAAAACACCTAAAAATAATCTCAAACGTCCCCCCCCCCCTTCTCTCCCTCTATATACACAACTACACTCTCCAATTAACTCTATTTCATCCGTCAAATTTGCGCTCACGTGAGTCACAACCCTTGCATGGTTGCAGAGAGAGAGAGATCGCGATAATTACCGCCTACGACGACGACGACGAGCAATGGCAATTCCCGGCCTCGCAGAGAGCCACACCCCCGCACTGCGGCTATCTCGCTCTAGGAAAGAAATTTTCCGCCCAAGCACGAATGGGGGGGGGGGGGGGTTTTATTCATGCCGGCGGCCAGGAGTCGAGAGAGGGTTGATCGCGCGGGCGGGGGTCGCCTTTCATGTCTCTCTCTCTCCCTCCTTTTAATTGCGTAAAGAAACTGCGGCGGCGGATGGGGCGTGTTTTTTCTTTTTTTT
>JAPYYV010022399.1:0-11224 GCA_030522625.1 Copidosoma aretas
TTTCGTTACACCCAAAAACAAAAAGCGGGGGGAGGCCGGGGGGGAGAAACCCGATGGCCCCCCCCCCCCCCCCCCCCCCGATCAACCCCAACAGGCCATAGGTTCCCCCCCCCCCCCCCCCCCCCATCCGTCCTCCCACGTACATGTACACGCATGTTACCCCCTCGGGCGTACAATAATACACGTGCCACAGTGTGTACCGACACACGTGTATACCAAGTGCGAATCGAGAGGGGGCGTCGATATATACATAGGTACTGACCAACTCGCGCCATGGCTTAACGCCCCGTTATTGTTCGGACAACAGGAGACGTATAATACACGCACTCTCGCACATGCTCCGGCAATGGGCGGCGGACGAAGGGGAGAGCTCGTAGCACACAACGTTTCCCCCATAATATATATATACGCGCGCGATCCAGCTTATGTGCAGCTCTTGAGTATACCCTCCATATAGACCAAATTCTTTTCATCCCCCGCGCTCGCGATGAGTCGCTGCGTGTATGGGTATTGATTCTCCCGCTGACAAAGAGGAGAGCCGTAGGTGCTTCGTTTTTTTCTTCTTCTTTCTCACGTATTTTCTGACACTCTTGGTGCGCCGCGATCGCGGGGGAGAAGAGAGCGCTAATTAAGCCGCGATGAAAGAGAGAGCGGGCGGCTGTGCGTCGGAAAGGCGAGCTGGATAGGGGGAGCGGGGACGGAATGCGGGCTCCTTTTCTGCTTCGGAGGGAGAGCAAGATTGATCGAGCTGCTGGCGAGATGTTTTTCTTTCTTATTTCGTTCCAGTGGGTCGTTCCTGCGTTGCGGGACTATTTTTGGGCGGTACCGGCGCGATGCGCTTTTTTAGGCATTGGTAAGTGAATTTCGGGACGGTCCGGGGGGAAGTTACAATATACGAGAATACAATATATGGGCTCTCGTGTGGCTCGTGTGTACGTGGTTTCATTAGTCATGCGCTGTCTCGTTTGGTTGAACGTTGAATGTTCATCGATCGGTAAGAAAGACAACATTACTCGTGCCACCGTATAGATTTGGGAATTCATTCCATTTTTATATCTGTATTTTTAAATAGGGCATAGGTGATTGCAAGAAATTAATTTTTTTATTGATAATAGTTTTAAAAAAGTCTCTCGATATGACCGTGTAACCGTGAAAAAGCACGAAAGGAGAGAAACGCTAAGAATTAATATAAACATGGAAAAATTACTGTAATCGCTAAAGTAATAATACATTACACAATCCCGAACTAAAATCCGTTCACGATTTATCTCCGCCGAGTAAATCATATCGGCCATGGTGCAATTTATCGCGCGCATTACGTGATTTCGGACAAACGGGCGGCCCGAAGTATCCGCCTTATCGTCCATTTGGATAATTGAACGGACGGTACATGTAGTCAGGGGCGGCACGCGTACCACGCGTACCGCAACTATTTCGCCGGAGCCCAGCATCCTCCTCTGCATGATAACGGTTGGCGGGAAAATAGCGGCAATTAAGCCGAGCCACGAGTGACCTTCGCGAATACCTAATTTAATTACATTAATGCAAGGTGATTTGCATAAAAGCAGACTCTGCGCTGCACGGGACGGCGCGCTATATGTATAAGTAGTGTACTCGGGGAGGGGAAGAGCACGACTAGAGAAAGAAAAATAGGAAAAGCGAGGGGAAAACGAGAAGGATGCCGAGGAAGCAGGCAGTGCAGTCGGGAAGAACGAAACAGATGAGGGGAGGAGAAGAAAGATATTGAGGCCGTGGCAGGGGGAAGGGGAGGAGGAGGCACGGGCGCGCGAGAGGGAGGCGAGCGAAATAGAAAGGCGGTCGGTAGAATGGAGAGTTAATTAACTGGTTAGGGCTGTACGGCTCTCTTGGGCGGGTCGCGAATCGACGGCTGCACAGAAAAGTTCGATATTAATAGACGACCGATGAGTTTGTACTTTCGCGAGACCGATCGAGTATAGGAGCGGCTTTTGTCATGACTGATGCAGTATAATATATATATATATAATATACTCTGCTCTTGATCTGCTTGAAATTCTTACGATCGATCGGAGGGTGTATAGGGTATTGTTCGTGGCTTGTCTATAATTGGTTTCGACACTCACTTTCTATCATCCTGTTGTTTTTGCGGGATTGACAGGCGGGGAGTGCAATCGCGATAATAATGAGAGCTGAATTTTTGATCGTTGTGTTGGACGTATGGTTGAAGTATCCTTTCGCAAACTGTCAATCCTCGATGCGAAAATGTTCGAGCCAAACGAGTTCTGAGCGAAAATGTCAAACTTTCGCATAAGTTTTGCGGAACCTCAGCAATGACGCGTTCCAATCCCTGTTGGATGCGGATTGTGTAAAAAGTTGTACTCTAACTTTATAATTTTTTCATTTAAAATGTATTCCAGTTGTCTTTTTCAGACCTTTTTAAGATCGCATTAGATGAAGAACGAAAATTTTACTGGGTTACTCGTTTTTGCGAAGGTTTTGTTTTTCTTCGCTCCATTGTTGAAAGTTCAAGTAGAACATACATGTACATACTTACGTTTAAAATATATGGATCCTGATACATTTTTACTTTTCGTGAAATTTCCGATGCGAGTGTTTTATGAACTTTACGAGAGGAAAAAACGCATGAAATCCTGTACGTTTTGATGCATACGTAAGAACAGATAAAATTCATTGTTTTACAGAAACTCTCGGTATCCAACCCCTTTAAAAGCGAGGAAAGCAAAACCGTGAAAAACCATACCATTATCTCACGACAAAAACTATGTCTTTCAACGAAAATGATTTCAAATATGCAATCGAAATACATTTCAGATGGATCATACTAGCAATGAACATCGAGAAGCGTTCGGTGCGCTTTCCACGGAATGGCGATGAAAAAAAAGTACGTCGCGATTCGCACCATCAATATATGCAAACCAAGAAAGCGCGGAGAAAAATCAACCCGCGCCTCATATATACACTTCGAAACGATCGAGCCGCAGAGACGGCCTCCAAAGGGCCCCGAATTTCCTCGCGAAACGAAAGACCAACGTTCATCGTTGTAATAACCAGCTCGCTCCGCGCTGCACACGTGGCGCGATCCAGCTGTATGCGTGTATATATTTTCGGGAGGAGAGCGACAATAAACCCGGCGCCCGCCGCTCGTTCTTTGAATCCGCGTCCCCCGACGCCATTATTTTTTCCCTCCGCTTCGGCAGTGTCCTCGAATGAGACGCGATAGGAATTAGGAGGGGGGAGAAATTACTAACGACCGGAGGAAAATCATAACTTCGAGACCACGCGGACGGAGGAAGTATAGGCGCGCAGTCAGCAGCTTGTCTCCCCGTCCCCATCCTCCTCCCTCGGTAATATACCGCGTCTCTTTCACGCTCCCCTTTTCTCTACAATGGTACAGTAAAAGCATTATACATATATATACGTCAGCCCCGCCGGAATGTGCGTAATATAACGGCATTACTCGAGTAATGACTCGCTAAACCAACGGCTTTGAAAATTACGACGCCGGAGATGTATACCGTCGTACATAGAGTTGGCCCGAGTGTACGATAAAAGTAGAGTCGTTCACCGAGAGACAAAAAATCGTCTTCGCGGAGCCTGGAATGGAAAAAAAGTTGCTCGGAATATGAAGGGAAAGACTGCGGGGGGGGAGGGGGGTGGTGGTGGTTGTACGACGACGACGAAATGAGAAAAGGTATAAAAGAGTGCGCGCGGATTTGTGAAGTCGAGGAGATCCTGAGGAGGCGAGGTGCCGGCGCGGTATTGTAAAAAAAGGGCGCCAAGGAGATCGTGAGGTTAAAAGAAAGAGGGTAATATAGCTCGGGGTTCGATCGGCGGAAAACAGTTAGTCGGCCGTGCGAGAGAGCGGGAGGGAAAAAATGTTTTTCCAGAAAATTAAGCCCGACGCTTGTAATGACTTTTTGTTCAGGATTTACGCTTTGTCTCTTTAATGGTGTCTTTCAATGCCGCCAACGGTCGTATTATCTGTGAGTTTTTACTCGCGTTACGCTGATGATATTATAACATTAAGATTGTAGTTAGTTGATTAATATTTATGTTTACGGGGTAATACAGGTTATACAAATATTAGAATGGCGCATCTTGTTTTGAGCTTCTCTATTTTACAATAAGAGGACATTTTTCAATTGAACAGAAGTGTTTTATCTTGTCAGTGATCACCACAAGCTTCGAGTCTTTCATCAACAAAATTAAACGCACTTTATTTGATTCGCTTAATAATTATAAAAAGATACCAGATAATCACACATTACTAAACGAAATAATAATTATCAAACTAAAGATAAGTACGGAAAGTGCGTGCATTGCACGATGGACAAATATTATTCACGAAAAAAGCAGAAATCCGCGTTAATCGCATAAAGAGCGTTCGAAAAAAAATTAATTTTTCCTCGACAGAGGCGATCAATCCAGTTGAAAGGTACAAAAGCTGCGAGCGATCCCAAGGAAAAAGCGCACAGACGGAATAGCTCCGGGCAAGTGGACAAAAAAACAATACCGACGAGGGTGTCCGAAAAACAAACAAAACGCGCGAGATGGAGAAGAGAAACAGAGGGCGAGGGAGAATTAAAGAGCGCCGAGGCGCTGATGCAAAAAATGAGAGGCCGAGAGATGAGACGCGGGGCAAGAGAGGGAGAGTAAGCGAGCGTAATGAAAAACTCGTAGCTCTCCGCTGCAGCGCTCGACGGAAAATTAACGCTCGGCGGCGCTCGGCTGCAATTAAACTACTGTAAATATTGGGATAAAGGCTGGGAAATTGTAATGGATTTATAAGGAAAAGCAATTTGCGATCTTGAAATTTTTAATGTTAGCTTTTCCCTGGAATATATTCGGGTGATCCTTTGATATTTTTTTTTTTTTTTTTTTTTTTTTTTTTTTTATGCAAATTGTAGTTTTACAGTATATTTCTAGTTATTCGAACGACTGCAGAATGATAAAATTCAAATGATAGTGTGAAGTGACTGAATACAATCCATCTAATATTGATACTTTTCTGTTCAGTTAAAAGTTCATTGAGATTCCTTATTGTAAAAAAACGACAAGTATTTAAAGATTTTTATAATTAAATCTCTAATTCTATACCTGCAGTGTTACTACCAAAACATTAAAAATATTTCAATAATTCATGTTATTATCAATTCATTTTTCGACGCCTCGGACGAAGAAGAGCTTAGCTCGGAATTCTCCGTCTGTAATAACATTGAAAAATCTGAGCTATGATTTTCTTCGTCCAAAGAGTAGTTTTTACGAAAAAAGTTATTTTATTTTTTATTTTAGTAGTCATAACGCGTAATTCACGTATACCATCATCTATTTTACAAACCACAATTTGAAATAATAATTGCTCAATCGCTTATTATTCAGGCTGCCGCACATACATTTAAAAATATTTCGTACCAGCTATTCTATCAGGATTCAAAGGAGGAGATTACTATTCAGAAATCCGTCCCATTTCTGCCAGCGATTCTTAAAAGTCCAAGCCTATTCTGCACTTTTTCAATACATTTTTTTATGACGTTCTTCAGCATAAGGCCCGTAAAGTTGTATCCACCGTCGGGTGAATTCCGACAGTGTAGTCGTCAGCAAAAAATCTCGTCCCCTGTACCCGCTTTAAAAAAAAACATCTCACGATACATTCCGTATAAACTTTGTATAATAAACCAAAAAAAGTTGACCAATCATTGTATATCTCTAGTCCTTAAACGAAGGCTCGACATTACATGTCACCCATAATCTTGCGGTATCAATTAGAACTCTTAGTCGCAACTGCATATTATTCGCGATACACGTCTGCAACATCAGCAATGTGGCATCCTATTTTAATTCATGGATGGTAAAAAATTCAAAATCGGAGAACAGAGGGGAAAGTACAATAATGAAAAGCACGGCAAACGCCAGTGGTGGGATGCAAGGAAGACGGAAAGAAAGAGAGCTTATAACTCTATTACAGCTATATTTCAACTCAGAGTCCTCTCTCGACAAGTGTCGCGCAAAACCTCTTGCCCCCCCCCCCCCCCACCCCCCAACACGACACATTATAGATACGACTCGCAAGGGTAATCGTGGCCTACACTGCAGACAGACGTGACTGCTTTTGTGTTTACGCGCAGTCGAGCGAAACTCGGCTGATGCGAGCAAGAGCTTTTATTTACGATGCCGCACCTGCTGCTGCTGCTGCTGCCGCTGTATACAACCTACTGTACGTACAGTGCGTTTTGCCTACGCGAGGAGCGCGGATATGCGTGTATAAGTATTGTAGTTTGTGCCTGCATCGCCGTACGTTTTCTCGGAAGGCACTCGCACCTATACGCATACAATATACACACTCGCGAAGAAGAGCCGAGCGAAAGCTCCGTCCTCTTTAAACTCGCGCGTGCGGAGCTTTTCTTCCATAGGGCTGCGCGGGAGTACAGTGGAGGAGCCTTGTAAGCTCGCTCGCTTACTCGCCAAGAGACAGAGAGAAAGTCACTCGAGCGGAGGAACTTGACGTTGAATAAGCGCGCGCCCGCGTGCGTGCGCGCGGGGCCTGTGCACGGGTGTAACGGGCTGGTATTGGGTGTGTATGTCTGTATACACATGGCGTGGGTGGTGCAGGGTCGTATGTAAATGTAAAGGTGCAGGCTCTAGTGGAGTATTTTCTTCTTTGCCGGATTCCGGGCTGCGCGCTGTGTTGTTCTTATTTTTTTTTCTTCTTTTTTTCCCGTCTCGTTTGGATTCTCGCGAGAACGGAAGGACGACGAGTTGTTTTTCGTCGTCGAGGACGGGCCGCCGCGGTGTTACGCCGCTTTCGGGTGTGTTTTTGTCGTTTTGCGGGTGCGTGGAACTATTGCTTTGCATATTTTTTGAGCGCTAGGGGAGGATGAATTTTCATGCGAGGGGGGGGGGGGGGGGGGAGCTCGAAGGACGATTATTTTAGCCATCCTTTTTTAAGTTTTTTTTTTTTTTTTTTTTTTTTTTTTTTTTTTTTTTTTTTTTTTTTTTTTTTTTTTTTTTTTTTTTTTTTTTTTTTTTTTTTTTTTTTTTTCGAGTGGAAGAGATGGAATGTGTCTCGATTGGAATAAAACATTCGAAAAATAGAAACATTTCTTGATGAATTTTTTCAAAACATATTTTTGTAAAAGATACAGGGCTTTTAAAAATTTTACCGCGTACAAATAGTTAAATTCAGATGATGGTGTTGACAACTAATAAAATCGAAACAGAATGGTTTGAAATTAATCATTGGCATATCATCTGATATACGCAATACATTCATTACAATCTGGGTGTTTGTACACTTTTCCTCAATAGAAAGGTATATTCTCGTTAAATACAAACGTCGTAATTTACTATCATTTATATTTTGTATTGAAAAAATAAATATCTTCACACTGGTAGAATACCGCAGCGTGTATAAAACACGTCAGCAAGTACATATACATCGTGTATCGAAAACGCGCCTGCCCGGAATGAGAATGCAAATAAGCCGGACGAACAACTTCTCCTCTCGGCAATGACTCTTATCGATAACAAGCATCTCCGGGGTATACTTATGAGGGACTCAGGGGCGAGGAATCAGGTAAAGACGGCGCATGCATGATATTCCGCATGAATAATTCAGCCGGATGATAACTGAAAATCGAATCACTCGACTCGGAAGAGAACGAAAAGACCAAGGGAAAAACCAGTGGAGCTATCGATCAAAATAAGACGAATCAAATTATTATTATTATTATTATTATTATTATTATTATTCTGTTTCCCTTTTCAACGAAACTACAACGCCGCTCGGCAAAAGCGCAGCTGTGTCACTGTATTATACAATATGTTCCGGTTTCGATGTTTCACTCTGCGGGAATATATGTATGTGCCTGCTCCATTGGATATAAAACAAACCGTTTGTTCGGGAGAACAATCGTATTCATCCTTCCCTGTGTACAGAACAGGCGCACGACGGAGCAGAGCGAACCTCATTATATAACCTCGCCACCTAAGAAACCCGCAGCAATAATACACGCGCGGGAGCCCGAAAAGAAAAGCAAGAAACGACCAGAGACAGAGAGAGAGAGAGAGAAATAAGAGCGAAACAATGACCGGGCGGATATCTCGAGAGCACCGAAAGCTCGAAATACACTGCCGGGAAAGCTCTGCGCGGCGGAGAAAAATACACACGCTCGCCCAGGAGAGAGAGAGAGAGAGAGAGAGAGAGAGAGAGTAAAGTCGGGAGCTTCCTAGAAAAGACAAAGGAGCGGGGGATCGCAGCGGCAGCGGGGCAAGGGAGTACAGAGGGGCACGGAACAAGAGATAGAGAGCAAAGCGGATTTGCGGAGAGCTAACCGTTCGCCGAACGGGGCCAGACAACGTGACGCCGGCGATGTATTATGTATACCCCACCTCCTCCTGGACCAACGGTATATATATATATATACTGCGCCTTACCGAAAAGTATACTCGCGTATATATACATATATGCGTGTGTATATTTGAGCGCACTCCGAAGAGCCGCCGGATGGAGGGTTACCGAGATCGCGGTGCGCCGCGAGTGTAGCGTCAAAGGGAACGACGGCGTTCGCTAATGTTCGCGATACTGCCTGATGCCGGTTATTTATGGGCGGGATGATAAAAAGGAGGAGGAGGAAGAGTACGTTCGCGGCCGTCACGGAAACGGGCCGCGGTACCTATTACCGCTGCAGGGCACGGAGACGGGTGCTTTACTCGCGCCAGTCGCCACCTTTATCGGGGGGGGGGGGGGGGGGGGGGGGGGGGGCCGGGGGGGGCCGCCGTGAGGGGGGGGGGTATAGGGCGGCGAGGAGAGCGTGTAGCGTTGTTATTCTCACGCTTTTTCTTTTCCCGGTATACGCGTGTATTTTACGAGCGGGACATTAATTTAGCACAATAATATCGGATGGGCGGCGAGGAAAGGGCGAAATTCCGCCGCTCCGTCAAAGTCGCGTTAGTCGAGTGTCATATTGCGTCTCTGTGAGAATCCCATGTTTGCGCTGCATGTGTATATACACACACGGCTGACGTGCCCCCCGCGTTTCTCCGTGAATTTTTCGCTCCCTCAGCCCTGCTTTCGTCGCAACGAGGGATTCGTATGCATGTACGGAAAATTCGTTCGCAGGGAGTTTTTCATCACGCAACGTCCTCCGGAGTCCGAGGGATATAATTGGATTAATTAAAAATGATTTTTCGCCGGCGCGGCTCTTTGATAATCGCCTTTTTTAATTAAACGCGAATTTACTTTATGACTGCGTGATCAAAGAATTTCGCGACTCGCCCCTCCTGATTCGAAGCGTATTTGCGAAATATTTTCATCAAAAGGAGCGTCTATGTATGTATTATACGTGTACGTGTGTATTATATACACAGGCATCACACGCGCGGCGCATTAATTAAAATGTACCTGGGCCTCGCGAACACGATTCCCCCCCCCGCCTTTGCCGGAGCTGCGATTTCGTCGCGACGGATTTTAATTCATGCGTCCCGGTGCGGGTTTTTATTTTTAAGTACCGTGCGAGGCGAAGGAACGGATGCCGAAATGTCCCTACATGGATGAACAGTCAATTAATAATAAACTTGCCAGGTTTTCGTCGCGGACAAAATTTATTTCATCAGAAAAAGGAATCGACAGTTTTTTTATTGTACTTTACTGGAAAAACATCTATTTTAAATAATTACTACTACTGTTTCATCGTGCGTGTATGATTGGTAACGTAAGTACGAATATTTCAATAGTATTTCGTATTATGCGTACGTATTATTCAAATTCAAAGTAGAATTTAAAAAAAAAACAACAACCAATCCCAACAAACGAGAAAGATGGGAAACATCGATCCAGCCGATGAGAAACACGTGTCAATACTGATGTCGTATTAATGCGTGAATCAAAATTCTACCAAAACCCGCATCCACCCCTCCCCGGCCGTTCATTTTTCCAAACCGTTCGACACTGTATAATGTAGGAGCTCGTACCCAAAAGCAGACACAATGAACTCCGGATGCACACTCGACGCGAAAACAGATAAATCGTCGGAACCTAAAATCCCCTCCTCCTCGCCCCCCCCCCCCCTTCCCCCCGTTTTTCGTGCTCAAGATCAATCAACAGCGCGCCCCACCGCGATCGGCCCCCGTCGAACGCGCGCGAAACCGTACGACGCTCACCTATCGCCCGGCACGATAAATCAACCGCCGTCCTCGGCCGGCCAAGATCATCCCCCGCGACCTCCCCCGTGACGAAGGTGGGGCGCGTATCCATCGCGCGCTCCGTGCAAATTTCCCCCGTTGTAAATTGCGCGCAGCGTGGGGCCCGACGTACGCGCCGATCGCCGCCGCGGCTCGGTATCGCGCGTTCGGAGGAGAAAAAAAACGGGCCGGCTCCGGCGCGACGCGCCTCCTTTCGGTAGCCGCGAAGTGTACGAAGGAACGACGGTGTGCCCATTAATCACGGCCTGCGCGTATCATGTATATGTATACACGCATCGGCGAGAGGAAACTCGTCGCGGCTGGATAATAAGCGGGGCAAGAGACGCGCGGAGCGTACGAATTTTTCCTCGGCGATGATGGGTTTCTTTTTTTTTTTCCCCTCTCGCCCCGTATCGAGCAGGCATACACGACGGCAGGGGAATAAATGACGCGCGGGACTGCTGCGTGGGTTTTGCGCGCGCGATGGTGACGCGAGAACGTTGGTATTATATCCCGCACTGCCGCGAGAGGAGAACTCGGCGAGTGCGGCGCGCGGCGGTTTTTTCTTTTTTTTCAAGGTTCACCGCGACGCGCAAGTAGACACGTACAGGGAATTCCGCCGGGCAATACGTTGGAGTTTGGAGTATTTCTTACGGGTATCCCCGGCACTTTTACCTTCACGTACATATATACAGCGCTGACGAATGATCGGGCGACAGTGGCGCCTCTCGTGTTTGCAGGCGCGGAGAGTTTCCTGCGACGCGAGTCTTTGGTCGCGAAATTTTTCCGCCTGGTTATATACCTTTCCGTCGCGCGTTGCCGAGGAATTATCCAGCGCGAGTTGATGGATTGGACCGAGCTGGTTCGAAGGCATTGGCGCGCGCTGGGGTTCAAAGTTGGAGTCGTCTGGCGGGAATTGCGTCGGGGGCGGGAAATTTTAATCGGGAATCTCGCGCGCGCGATCAAAAGTTTCGCGGCGGAGCTTACAGGTATATAATTGCAGTATCTTTGCAATCAGCGGTACCTCTCGGCTTTTTTTTTTTTC
>JAPYYV010022400.1:0-12152 GCA_030522625.1 Copidosoma aretas
TCGCAATTCTATACGTTCGACTCGGATACATTAAATGTGCGGTCAAGTGTATTTTGCTCGTTTTCGAGAAGAAAAAAAAAAGAAAAATATACTTGGTGCATTTTTTTTGGTTTTTTGTTTTCTCGAAACTAAAAAGCAAGATGCACAGCGTATACGAGAGGAAAAAGAAGGAAAGCCTCTTACACGCGTTTTCCGGAAAATGCCTTTGCGTCGCGTCACCCGACCCCCTCCCCCTCCCCTACCTGGTCGTCTTCAAAGCATAGTCCCGCCGCCGCCAGTATATACCTGCAGTGGTGTAGAGCAGCGTTTAATACTTCAACGACGGACTTTAAAAATAAAATGTTGAAAATACCACCCGAATCGTCCTTTTAATTTCCTCGGAATACATATTCCAAGCATCCGTATAGAACACTGCCAGAGTATAAATACACTCTTTTACCTTATTAAAACGAAAGAGAGAAAAATCTCCGATCGATGAAAGTGCAGCCGGCTCTGAAGATCTCTCCAAAAACTGAGCCCCCGCTGCGTTCGAAGCGGTCCGCACTCGCGTGTATACATATATAACAACAGCGAGCATTTGGAACGAGATACATGCATACATATTCGGCCGTGCGCCTCCCCGTGTGTATTATACATCCATACATTTCAGGTACACGATTTCATTGGAGCGGAGGATCAGTGCGTGCATTTGTATACACACACGAGAGAGTGAAAGCGGCGTGGGGTGATGTATATTATACGTGTGAATGGGTGAATGTGTGGAAATTAACGCACACGGGCACTGGTATGCATAAATATACATATATGCAACGTACACAGCACACGTCGTCTTGTAACTTAATAATCGGCTATGCCGCGTACATACGAATCGATCCAACGGGCTTTCAGCCTTCCTGTCTGCTATATTATAGGGTATGTACTGCCGCTATGATGCGGATTTTTTGATGTACACGAGTCGTTTTACGATCGGACATTGAGGGATGGTATGCAGAGCGGTGTATTCCTCTTTCGCGCCCGACTGGGCAGCGACAACGACGAAGCGGTACTGCATGATATGTTTTTGTTTCAATGTAGTACGTAATATATAAGTCTATTGAGTTATTCGGGGTTGTAAGCGTGCGCACTTTGGATTTTAAAGCCTTGCCGAGTATCAAAATACTATTTTTTTATCGAGCAATGAAGCGCAGTTGGACTGCAAAACGTAGAAAGTTTTTCTCGCCCAGAAGCGAAGAAATCTATTAGGGGCAGTAACTGTACGTATTATGAGTAAAATATTCTGCACACCTACAAGTTCGCAATATAGGTAATGAACGAAACTGCAAATTTTTGCGAAAATTAATTTTGTTTCTTACGCTAGATACTCCGAATTGATTCCAACACCGGCAGCTTTGAAAAATTAAAAAGCACTAATACGCACTAAGAAGTACTTAGCCTCCTTTCATTAAAAGATTCTCGCCTGTCCCTTAATTCCAAAGCCCGTCCACACACCAACGAACGGGACACGGCGCTCGCCTTAATTTTACATCGCTGCACTATGTGCCCTCCCCGTATACTCTCTAGATACATATAATGTTTGCCTATAGATGTATGGGTACCCAATGCCCATATTTAAATTTCACGTCGGCATGATTTATCGCGTCATTAGTTAAATGATAGACTTTAATGCCCGTACGCGTGAACGCGCGAACGGGATTTTTCAATATACTACGCTTGCACGCTTGGAACAATATACTCGCGTAATATGCGTAAAAAGCACGTACCCGTTTTTACAACGCGCAAGTGTATGGTTTAGCACTTTATCGACCGTGTACAGAAAGAAAAGCGGTGACAATAAAAAATAATAACGATGGAGCGGCGCGAGAGCAACGATGGCCGATAATAATCATTGTGGAACAATAAAAACTTTAAGCATGAAAACGGTTGTACAATCAGGATCATCCTTGTATCAACGCAACGGACGCACAAAGGACCACCGATCGCAAAAATCTCGATGATCCCCAAATATGATGCATCGAGGGAACCGGCGGGGCTCAGGGAACGGCACTTCCTCCCTCCGCCGCCGCATACCTTCTCTGCAGCTAGTCGAGTAGGGGGCCCATCAGGCGAACGTGGCGAACTTTAAAATTACCGGGGGCCAAAGGAGGCACACTTCCTCGGACGAAAATTTCGCACGGGCAGGGAGCGGGACCTATACTGCATACATGCACTCCACTTCACAGGCGCACGCATTCCTTTCCCTCTCTCCCTCTCTCGAACAATGCGCGCCAAATCTGCCGATCAATCTCTCTCCCAAGGGGCCGTATAACCGGGCGAAGAGGGAGAAAGAGGAGAGAGGACGTCTGCAGGTGCTTGCGCATATATATATATATATATATATATATAGATGTGTACGCGTGTACGTATATAATACAGAGGATGCGCCCGAGTGGAACCGTTACGGCGATCGGTGCTGCGCTCCAGTGTATTGTGCTGGATATACATGTACACAAATGCAAACATGTCTACAATATGTGTTACACACTGGAATCGGAGCGGCCCTCTCTCGATTTTCGCACGCGAGGGGCTGTGAGTGTAAGTACTCGGCCAATATACATTTAGACCCCGCTGTACCGCTATAGACACGCGCGTTTGTACAGTACATCCGTGTACATACATCTGTGGATTGTTGTACACGTATACAGAGCGTGTTTTCGTAGCGCCTCGGCAAACGCTCGCGATACATGCGATGAGAGCTGCATCGGCCCTGGAACATCGCCCGTCATTAATAGGTGCAGCATCAGCCTTGCGTTGGGCCGTTCTGTGAGTGCAGCTCGATGATACCCGATAGCGGAAGTGCAATGTGTACAATGTTATGCGCACACACACACACTCTGCACCTATTTTGAGCAGCTGCTGTTGCATACGATTGTTCGGCGGCAGACCGTGACTGGAATGCGACCGCGACTCGCACGAGGGTGTGCAGCGTGGAAACGTTTTTCCGTGTCATCCGTCCCACGCGCGGAGTTGTTATTGACGTTTGGGAACGGATGAGGGACAACGTACCAAATCTGCGGGAGCGCATCTTCGAAGTGATTGTTTTGTCCCACGGTCAGGGCGATTTGCTCACGGTCGCGCATACGCGGTTGTCGGAAAGAGTTTGGCCGTTTTTGCTTGGCTGCGTTTTTGAATGCCTTCCCAAATATGCTCAACATATTCATAATTTTTCGATAATTTTTACGAAACATTTTTCCTCGATATTACCCTTGGACTTTGCGAAAAAATCTTTTCTGCTCACCCGCAAACCACCGTCCGCGCGCACGGCCTACTAAACGCGGTTGAACGCGGTGCCGAGAGGGTGCGAAGATAAAGGCCCGGACGAGCATTGGTACGCGGAAGCGGTGGCCGGAAGTGGGGGGGCTCTATAATTGGAGAGGAGCCGCTGGCGCCAAGAGGAAAACTCTCGTGATACGTATGCGGGCAAAAGAGGAGCGGACGGTGTTTTTTTGTTTGCTTGTTTTTTACGGCGCTGCTGCACAGCGAGGGACGAACTGCACGAGCCGCCCCCCCGTTGCTAGTGTCATCCTCTCGTACAGTCGGTACATGTACAGTGTGTTGTGCATACACTCCCACGTGGTCCCGTTCTCGAGTGGGCACGAAACATAAGGGTATATAATACGGGGAGTCGAGTGCTGAGTCTGTGCAGAAGTTGGCATGCAACGCTCCACCACCAACTCACCCCCTCGGGCGTGCCTATTTTTTTCGGAGCCACGAGCGGCAGGGGCTCTGTTGAATTCCCCTAATTTAAAGTATACAGTTGTCTGGATGAATTTAAAAGAAGTCGGATAAAATGTATTCTTCGATCTACCGAGGAAGAGCTTCAATTTAAAGCCTCGACGATCCTCTCATCCGGTGTTCAGAGGCGAGAGTCCGTTTTTCCTTTTCGTCCGATGCACCTTCCATCCGGCAGCGAAGAAGATGAATCCAGTGTGAAAAAAAAGTCGAAACCAGCTCCGCAAAGGCTATTGTTGTACACCTACGCACGTGCACCATCGGTTATACGGATCTGTACAACGGGAGGGGAGCAGCAGCCCCCGAATTCCGCGTGCAACATTAGGCAGCGGCCGGCTATACTCGCACATACATCCCTCACCTGTATATATACTCGCAGGAGGCGAGCCCCTCCGCAGCTCTCGCATATGATACATATATACTACCGGCGCGGCTGCGTCCTCGTGGACTTCCGGCGGCGCTCGGCGAGAGAGCCAACCGACTCCTACCTACCGCCTCCTCCTCCCCCGCGCGCTCCGTACCCCCGATGCCGCTCTCGGAGTCACAGCGGCCGAGTCAGCAGTTCGTCTCCGCGAGCCGGTAGCTGCACACTGCGACCCGCACGCGCGCGCCACTTTGACCACAATACGTACCCCTGTCGTCGCGGTTTTCCTGGGGGGGGGGGCGATTGTTGCTGTCGTTTCCGTCGCTGCCGTTTCGCACTCGAAGTGTCGTTTTCGCGAGAACAAAACAGCCACAAGAGCGAGCTCTCGCGCGCGCTCTACAGGTGCCTCTTTTCGTTTCATTTTCGTTTTTCTTTTTTTTTTTTCTTCGTTCCCGCGACAGACCGGCACGGATCAACGCTCGCCAAGCTGTTCTTCCTCACGCTCTTCCACATGCGCGAGTGCCGCAGATCGGCCGCCGCTGCGACTCCCGCTGCCGTTGCACCCCCGCCGGCAGCCGTTCCCGAGCGCGAGGGCCTCCTCGCGCGCGACAGATGAGTAAGGACCACGCGATGATGGATATTCTGTTTCTTCTTCTTCTTCCCTTTCTTTTTTTTTCTTCAAATTTCGGTGTCTCTTTTTCCTCCGCCTCTGCGTATTTTTTGTTCGCTCCCTCCTTTTTTCGTCCGTACGCTTTCTCTGGTGTCCATATACTTACGGTTACCCTGTATATCGCTTACCTCGCTGTTACTTCCGACCGCCTTGTTACCATACTGCAGTGTGTATTGTGTACCGCCCACGTGTGCGTGCTGCCGAGGCGAGGAGACAGTGTTGCGGTGCCTGTTGAACACTCGAAAATTAAGTACGATCTGCCCCCCCCCCCCCTTGGGTTTATCAGAATTCTTTTGCAATCGAACCGCACCCCACCAGGATGAAAAAAAAGGAGGAATAAATCCGATGAAAAAATCATCCCCCCCGCGGGCTCATTCCATTTTTTACGCGTCCTCCGGGAGATTGTCGTGACCGGGTCGCCGGCTGTCTTAGCGCGGCGAACAAAAGGTGGTCCCCCGGGGTAATCGCCACCCGACGAGATTGGACCACGCGTTTCATTGGGCGCATCGGAGAGCGCTTTCTCGCGACTCTTATTGAAGAAAAGTTCGTCGTCGTTGTCTCGATTCATCGCGGAAATTATTCAGGGGCTCCGCGCCCCGATCGGCGATTGATACCGAACGAGCGCCCGGGCGTGCGGTGATCGGAGGAGGATACGGTTCGCGGAATTCTTTTCCCTCCGCGTGGAATTATTCAAAGACCTTTTGATGAAAACGACACGCACACCTATACCCTCGTCTCCGCAGCACGCGCGCAGTTTGTTGTATTTATCATATTTTTATACGTATTACATATTATATATATATCTATCGTTACATTTGTGCGATCTTGTATCCCCTGTTCCGTACTTGTGTCCCCGCATTATCACAGTTTATATCTATCGTTACATTTGTGCGATCTTGTATCCCCTGTTCCGTACTTGTGTCCCCGCATTATCACAGTTTATATACATATATCTGTACATCACCCAAAGAGTACACGATACTACGTCTGGTGGTTGATAAACCAAACATTACTCCCTATACAGTATCATCATCATCATCGTAAACTCCGAGCCCACCGATCGGTCAACGGTATACGATGGCCATACGTTTTATTTCCTTAAACCCTGTACTTACCCATCACAGAGAAAAGTCACTGGCATATACAGTGCTACCTTAAAACATAGCACACCCGCGAACTCCAACCTTCTCAAAACTCGCGGGTATCGAGAGCCCCCGCGCGAAATCGATGGAAAAACTTTTTCGATAAGCCGGTAAGTTATACAACCCGGCTACAGGCAGTGCAAAGGCAATCTTCTATATTTGCATTCTCGCGTGTAATACCCCCCCCCCCCCACCGCCACCGCCGCCGCCACTTGTGCGATCGCGCGCTCTTGAAAGTTTTTCGGCTCCGACGGCACGCCCCGATGGCTCTTCCTCCGGCGGGAACTAGGATTTTTCCCAACAACCTTCGCTGCGTCGAAGGGGTATAAGTAGTATATAGAGGATGAACAAGAAGCGGGGGGGGGGGGGGGGGCCAGGACCCGGGGGGACGCCGGGGACTCTTATGCCGCTTCTTCGTTAGGTTGACGCGGAACTTGTTAAATGTTCGAGCGGGGGGTGGCCTGCGCTCGACGTCCACGACGGGGCTGTTAATGATCGATTAGGCGCGCGATTCGAGTGTTTCCATTGGGGAGGTTCGTTTCTGTAATCCACTCACCGTTCGCTATCGTTTCGTTTCTCAAGGTAGTTGTTTCCCAATATAGAGGTGTGCATGAGAAAACTTATATCCTTTGATAAAATAGCCTTCGATCATTTTCATATGAATGTGCGATACTGGTAGATACGGGTAGATGTACAAGGTCCATCGTAGATTTTTTTCAACTTCGTTCCTGGTATATTGTTGAATATATCATGTAAATAAAAAAAACATCAGTTTTTGTATCCGTAAATTTGCAATAATACTCCGATTTTCATAAACGAAGGCTAGTTTTCTTCTTCAATGAAATACCTACAAATTGACCATCCCCGATTTGCTAAAAAAGTCGTATGTATTGTTAAAAATGCATTTGGTTATAATATTTTTCTCGATTTTCATAAGCAAATGAGTTTTTAACAGAATTTACGACTTTTTTTTAGGAAATCGGAGACGGTGCATTTGTAGGTATTTCACTGAATAAGAAAACTAGTCTTTTTTCATGAAAATCGGATTATCATTGAAAATTTTTAGTTACAAAAACTGATGTTTTTTTATTCACGACACATCAGTATGAAAATGATCGAATGCTATTTTATTAAAGGATATCACTTTTCTCATGTGTGCCTGTATATATTGGGAAACAACTACCTCAAAACAAACGGTATAAAACGAAACACCTCGTAATTTGAATTATTATGCGGTGGCACTGTACGCAGGGAAAATCGAAACATCGTCAAACAGCGGGTTGCGCATACAGATATTATATTATATGCACGCAACGTCCCCTCCCCACACCGCGGTCCCGCTCCGGCAACAAACTGCATTACGGCCCGCCTCCCCGTTAAAATCAATCATCAAAACCGCCCCTGCAGCTCGAACGGGGAGGAAGCTCGATCAGCCGCGTAACTCCATTCGGATGCGACCGCGCGGCTCCCGCCTGGTGTGGCTTTTGCGGCGCCCGGGGGGACCCGACGATACCGGCCGGGTGTACGTGTACACGTATATGCTGCCGCCGCTGCTCCGTTTTTTTACAGAGCGCCCCGGTGCGCAAAACCGCCCGATTTCCGAAGTTTGATAGAGGGACGGGGGCAGCGGAAAACGAGCGTCGGCGAACGAAAAGGAGGAAAAGAAAGGGCACGAGCGAGCAGCGATTCCGGCAGCGATGCGGCACGTGTAGGGAAAGCCCGAGCGAGCGCCGAAAGCAGCTAATAGCGGGCAAAGTTGGGGGGGGAGTTTGCTCTCCCGGCGGCGGCTGCTGCATGCGATGCGGTCATCCGCTCACGATTCCGTTCCCTTTCCCACCGGGCCGTTCGCGGCCCCCCTCTCCCTCCCCTAATTAGATAAAGACGTGCCCCCCCCCCCTCCCCACCCTATGGACTCGCTGCTCGACGATTAGCCGTCGCTCTGCGCCGTCGTGTGTTGTATAATATATATATATATAAGTATACAGACTTGTATCATTGCAGAGGCAAACTTTGGACGCCGTTGTTGAACTGATCCTCACGTGGCCGGCAGCGCGTGTGAGTTGGCATCGTGTAATAGCGTTGTTAGCACTCTGAGCCCGCTCAACTCGGTCGGTCTTTTTCCACATAACTTGGTGCCGCAACGCTTCTGTATCCGCTCTTTCGGCTGTTTGGCGACAGTTTTGTCCAAATGTCGGGTAAAACTTCGCACAAGCCAATATTGCATGACAATCGAGCTTGAATTTCAGAGGTTATTACACCGAGGATCGCGGAACACGCGGCAAACGGGCAGGGACGAAATAAATCCGATCAAATACTGCCGTGTAACCGGAGGTCCGCGCGGGGGGCAAAAGCGCTTCCGCCGTTAGCGCCTGGATATACTACGACTGGTCCACAAATGGATGAAATGTCATCCGCGAGTCGCGAAACCGGACGCCGCGAAAAAATACGCTCCGGCTTCCTGTGTAGCATCGCCGAATCGACTAAGCTCAAAAATGCACAGCTACAGCAATAGTTTACCTTACCGAGTAAAAACTCCAGCTCCCTGACGAGTCAGCCTAATTATGTACACGGTGGTACATTTGAGCTAAGAGAATAACAGAAGGGTTTGTGTTCGTAGAGCTCGATACAGTGCCGAGCTTTAAAAGCCCAAGCCTTTGGACTCTCTCGTGACAATTATTATAGAGGCTCACGGCCCAACGATAGATACAGATACACACGGAGCGAGACAGTCAGAGTAAGAGAAGGGGAAGCGCACGTACTTAAAAGGTACATTTTCTCGAGACGCGGAAACCAGCTTCCAATATCCATGACGTAACTGTAGCGCGAAATTTAAATTATTTAACGAATAAATAAAAAATAAGCGCATATAAGCGTAAGAAAAGCCCTATTGGTGCATAAGTAACAAAAAGAAATGAAGAATAACACATATGACAAACGTAAATTGTTGAAAAATTAAAATTGTCTTTCCTCTTAGCCGAATGAACTCGATGCTGCGCCTGGACGCTGGAAATCCGACAAAGTGAACTACATCTTGATGCTGGAAGCTGCTTTCAGCATCCCGTCGAAATGTCGAAGCCACTGATGCGTTGGGGGCATAGTGCTTTGCACTGGTCCCCCTATGCGAGGAGATTAGTTTTAATCGGTAGGCACCTGGGTGAATCCGACACTCTCTTCGGACCGGAGAAGTCTTTTGAAAATGTGGGAAAAAACCACCCCCCTATAAAAAAAAAAAAAAAAAAAAAAAGCCACTGTTGCGCTTGAGTCAAGATGGCGTCTTGCCGTCTTTGCGTCTCCAACTAAACTGACTCTCACGCACTTGGCGCACCTCCTGTCGCGCAGAAAATGCGCCGTTTTTCCTAGTGCGCTTCGCGCTACGCAACTGCGAAGTAGGATCGCGCCGTCACGCCGCGCATTACTCATAGCGTGATTTTTGAGCAGCTTTTCTGTGCGTGACGGTCAGTGTTGCTGTGGACGAAAATACGGCGAGACGCGATCTAGACTCAAACACAACAGTGCCTTTGACGACGGTTTATACAATATTCATTTTGCCGAGATGCTGAAAGAAAATTTCAACGTCAAGATGAAGTTCAACATTGTCGGATTTTCAGCGTCCAGAAGCAGTTTCTAGCATCGCGTCCAGTCAGTTGAGAGGTTACGCTGTTTGTACGAAGTTAATTTCAATGTTGTAGCAAGTTGGAACAATTTGCGTTGGTCGGATGTATTTTCTTTAAATATTTTTATCATTCATACGCAAACAAGATAATTTTTGGGGGTACGTTTATTATTTTTTGAGCCAATAACGAACCTCGAGATTGTCATGAAAGAGTCCAAACTTGGGCTTGTATCGAATTGTAAGAGTCCAATGAATGTGCGAGCCACCTAAAGTATATTATAGGTATAGCTCGGTCGGTCAGCATAGCATCACCAGTCCCTCGGAAGAGAACGGTAGATGTGGGGGGGGGGGGGGGGGGGGGAGGGGGGCGCGGGGCGTGGGGGTGGGGGACAGACAGCGGCTCCTTCGGTGTTTTTGTTTTGTGTATACCGTGAGGCCCGCGCGCGCGCGATGATGATATTACGACGGGCCACCGCTCCTACATTCATAATACCAAATTATAGTCCCGGGTGCATTTTGATGCCTGCGTGCGGTTCCTGGAATTTCATCGGGAGCTCATGCACGCGGGGGTGGCGAGGCGGGGGCACGGGTGAATTAATGAGGTGGCGCTCGGGAATATTATTATAACGGAGTTTCTCGATCTGTGTGATATGCTTCAAGCTTGTGCAACAATAGCAGCACTATGTTTATACGAAAGCATCGTTATCGCCCCCCCCCCTCCCCTTTCCCTTGGTTATTCACCATTGAAATGGCATTCAGGCGAAATTGTGATGTCGCGGTTCGAGCAACCAGGGACTCGCTCGTTCGACCCGTACTGCTGTAAATAAACGATGCGTCCGCACTTTTGAAGGACTCGTATCAATTATTCATCGTCTGGGCGCTATTCCAGGAGTGTACATAATTATATCATTATATATGTTCGGCGGCTCTTCAATTTAGACCCGAAAGCGCGAGGGTAGAAACTCTCGAGCGATCGATGCGGGCAATCTGGAGGAAAACAGAGTAAAAGAAAACCGCGCAGTATATATATAGCGGAGCAGCGGACGACGCGTTTCATCGATCGCGCTCTCGTAGCGATAGCGATCCCCGGAAACTGCGAGAGAGGACGAGATGATGATGGTCCATACTGTTTTCTTCCCCTTCCCTGCTCCGGAGTATCCAGTTGAAAAACGCTCGCCGTGCGAAAGAGCAGGGGAGGGGGGAAAGGTCGGATATCGGAATCGGAAGGCTTCCCGTTCTCCAGCTCGTATACCGGTGCAGCAGTTGCACGTGCCGTTAGAGCCGGGCCATCGGGAGCGTGGAACGGACTCCATTTGCGAGCGGATGCGAAATCGAGGGTTGTTGGTACGGGGCTCTCTGTTTGGGGTCCCTCCCCTTGTGCAGCGCTACGTGCTAGTGTTGCACGGTGTTTTCGATGAGGATGTTGTTGGCTCGGTTGCGTTGTTTCTTTTTTGTGCTACTTTTTTTTTCCGGTGATGGGCAGTAGTGGATCAATCGTCGGGACGTATCGTCGATCGAAGGGCAGTGTTTATCGAATTTCTGTCATCGATGCTTGGTATATCTTGGATGTGAAAACTTGAATAAAAACTGACGTATGTCTTTCCAAAATATCACAGTCAAGCCCATCATGTACAGATTGCAATTATTACGTTCACTCGGTTTAAGCGCAACACTCCAATACAAGCCAACGCATGAAGCTGAACTACGACGGAGAATCTCAGCTCTCAGTTTATGTTTCGCCTCGCTCAAAGCGCTCCGCAGTCGCAGCCGCGCGTCCGGTTAGAAGAGTCTGCACAGTGATTCACGTACAGATACGCAGGGGTAGGCTTTTCCGACACGGCACCGTTGCCTGCACTGTGATACAACAGCCGTACGAGAGCTCAGCTTGGATCACAGAGCGTGTACGCGTAAATGCATGCGCGAAGAGAGTGGAGAGCAACTTTTACGATTTATCTCTGTTGGGTGCCTCCAGCCGCTGAACAAACGCGCTTCTGTATACAGTTTCCATACCCGTGCGAATCCACCGCCGAGAGTCGCGAACACACCTGCCTGGCTGTTCTCGCTTCTTTTTTAAATGAGGAATCAGAACTTTGCGTTCTATGGTAGTTTCGGCGCTGATTTGTACGTAGTACACTATAGACAGATATATATATATATATATATATTCGTTGAGCGGGAAATTCAAACATTTAATGCATGTCCGTATAGTGCACTTCAAAGTCCAAGAAGTATCACTGTGGAGGACGAAAAGAAAAATAAGCAGACTCCCATATGTTACAGCAGCCCATTGACTCGAGTCGTTGCGATGACGCGAGATTGGCATAAAACTGTTCATGACGAAGTGAGAGATTGGAAATGGGGAAAAATGAGATACGGCGCGCGCCAGGGGAGAAAATCAACACCAGGAGGGAGTCACTGGTTGGAGAGGGGGAGGAGGAGGCAGCGATTGGGGCTGGCGAAGGCTCTTTTTACGGACGCCCCGGTGGCCAAGATCCACCGACCGGTTGTAGATCCCTTCCCCTATTCCCCGTGCCATTATATTTGCCCCGCACGCACGCGGTGCGGATAGGCGCGATAACGTTCTTCGCATCATTT
>JAPYYV010022404.1:0-11322 GCA_030522625.1 Copidosoma aretas
TGCTCGGGCGCGACTTCACGCGTAAACCCGATATCAGAGTCACACTCGACGATCGTGTTGTTGTTGGTGGGCGCCATGAGACGTGCGCCGAGGCCACGTGCAAAGACGAAGTAAAGCAGATCTTGGCTATTGATTGCGCGAGTTAACCGGCTGAAAATCGCGAGCCTCTGAACGTAGACACAAATATTACTTGCACGGTCCGCGATGAAATCAAGCGTTTGTTTAAAACCCATTACGAGGCGAAGATGAAAGAAGAGAAGGAGGAGCCAGGCTATTAGATAACCATCGTTTTAAAACACGAGCAGCCGATAAGCTTCCGGCCCAGGCGGCTTTCGTATGCAGAGAAGGAGTAACTGCGTGTTCTACTTGACGATCTGCTGGCCAGAGGCGTGATTCGGCCTAGCAACTCGTCGTATTCTAGTCCGATTTTAATGCGATGAAAGAAAACAGGTGAGACAAGGATGTGCATTGACTATCGGGAGGTTAACAAAATTACGGTACGCGATAACTTTCCGACCGATAGAATGGATGACAATATCGACCGATTAAAAGATATGAGATACTTCTCGACCCTATTTAAAAGACGGATTTTACCATGTTAAGATCGCGGAAAATTCTATTAAATATACAGCTTTCGTCACACCCTTGGGTCAATACGAGTACTTGCGATGCCCATTCGGACTCACAAATGCCCCAAGAGCTTTTAGTCGTTATTTAAGAAGAGTATTTGCGAGCCTTTTACGGCAGGGGAAAATATTATTATTTTATGATGACATACTTATCGCAACAATTACTATAGAAGATCATTTGTCAATTTTGAGCCGGGGAGCCTTTCCCCCCTTGTAATGTCATGTACTATTGAATAGCTAATAAGAATATTGAAAACTGAATTTATTAAAAAAAGCATTCTTTCTTGTGCTACAGCCAAAAATTAAGAGATGATATGTTTTGAATTTTTTTTGAAATTTGATGAAAACCTGCTTCAAATTTATTAATTAACATACAAGCTAATGCCAAGATAAGGCATATGTTATATAATAATATATTCAAATACATAATTATCTTTATTTATTAACATGGTATGATCAAAGGCCGAGAATGATATATTTCTAAAAAAAACTTGAAGAAACAAAATATTCTTTATTTTGTGGCATAAGAAAACATATTAATCTTGGAAATTTTGTCATTTACAAGTCTATATATGTGTGCAGAACAAGAGCTCATGGCTCTTCAATGAAGTCATATTATTTAAATCTATTAGACCTTGGAGCAATTTTCTGTTCTCTAAAAGAAATCTTCTTTAGTTTGTTAATCCATAAATTAAATAAATAACTTTTATCGTTAAAATCAAACATTTATTAGCTCGGAAATATTTTTCTTTATTACATAAATAATCTTAGAAAAATTACATTTAGTTTGATTGAAGCCTTTTTTTTAATATTTAAATGACTCATACGGGTCCCATGGTTTTACAGAACAGGTAAATTAAAGAATGAAAAGTATTGATTATAAAAGGAAATGAAATTTTAATTCCCCTGGTTTGAAAACAATGAATTTGCTGAAAAAAATAGATTTTCTACAACTTGCTTTTTCCTCGCTTCATTAGGGGAATCTAAAACTTTATTCATTTCTCTACAAGAAATCTTATTTTGTTATTAATAATTCATTTTTTTTAGGGTGTGAGTACAAATTGATCTGAATATTTGATCTTGGTTTAAAAACATTAAAGTTAATTTTGAATGTAGAAGAAAAATAATAAAGATTGGTTGCTACAAATTTAATATTTATGAAAGAATGACTGACACAATGTATTTTTATCTGGCATAACTTATATAAATGTCTGATGATGAATATAGGAATCGGGATTATAAATAAAGAAGCTGTGTGCCAGTGAATTATTAGTGGTTTTTTTCGCTATTGGCTTTTTTTAGAATTAAAAGTCTGTTGTAGATTTTCATTAAATTGCTTTTAAAAAAATGCGTTTTTAAATTCAAAAATTGATCACTGTGTCACACATTTTAGATGAAAAATAAAAAAAATCTGAGAAGTTTGATTTAGACAATCACTTTCTCATAGTCGAAGCTTGGTCATAGATAAAAAAAAGATTTCTAGATGATGTATTATAAATAAGTTTTCTAGGATCTATAATTGTTCTAAAATACTTGAGTGTTAAACTTTCTCGAATCATAAGAACAATAAATTTGTAAAGCCAATGTAGTCTTGGAGATACTGATAAATTTTTATTAGCAAATTTTCAAAAAACAAAAGCTAATACACATTAATAGCACGATTATCATGTATATTAAAAAGAGATTGGGATGCTTGAATGTAAATACATACATACACTTATATGAAATATAAAAATACCCAATATATCTCCAGGAATACGTTAAATATATAAAAAATACTGTTTTCAGCCGGTTCTCATGTTAACAGCAGTACTGAAACAAAAAATGTTAACTGTAGAAACTTATAAAAAAAAATTTTTTCTTAAATAAAATAATCAAATTGTCATGAAAAAATGGTTATAAATTATGATGCCAGTTTTCGTGATGTAATTTTATTCAAATATCACTTCTAACAAAGTTGTAACAATATTTCGTATGAATTGCAGCGCAGCGTTAGATAATCAAGTAAGTTCTATGAAGTGCTACAAACGTATGGAATGATTAAATTATTTATTTCATTAATTGGCCGTTTATTTTAAAATTCTGCATGTAAAATAACCAAAAGATTCGTACAATTCGATACAAATAATGTACACAACTCGTGTGGGACGATTACCACACTCGTGTTATTGACGCACTTTTATGGACTATACTGATAACTCCAGCAACTGATGCTCGTCAATCAACACTTGTATGTAAATACGTTTTTTCCACAGTTGTTACGTAAATAACTATTATTTTGACAGTAATTAATAGTACCAATTATTTTCTTTCCTTATGTCTAATAAAATTAGTAAGCCATTTATAACTTGTTTAATTTTGCACATAAAATATACCTGGATAATGAAACGACACTTAGAGTTGAAAGAAAATAGTGATTAGATCCAATATTTTGTCAGGGACATTAAAATAAAATTTTCTGAGAATCACTTATATGTTAACTGCAACATAATCTATTAAGTAAAACAGAGCATTGCGGTTTGAGTTCCACATTTTTAAGGGGATGGAAAAGTAGATTTTTAATTTAAATTTCGTGCCGTCTGCCTCTGTCGGTAACTATGCAGTTTTTTTATTGTTTATTAAAAAACGGAAGCAAAATCAGCAAAACCAGAGATCATATGTCCTAGATACCATCATTATTTATTGCTATACAATGTTTGGAGTCAATTCGTAAACGACAACTTGAAAAAGTTTTGCACCGACCAAAAAAAAACTTTCGGTGCAAAAATTTTTCAAGTTGTCGTTCACGCATTTAATTTAAACTTCCTACAGTAATAGATAATGATGGTATCTAGGGCATATGATCTTGGGTTTTGCTGATTTTGCTTCCGTTTTCTAATTAACAATAATAAACTGTATAGTTACCGGCGGAGGCTGATGGCGCGAAATTCAAATTCAATATTTACTTTTCCATCCCCTTAAGGAATGTCGAAGCAGCTTTTACGAAAGTATATGATTAATCTTTCTATGCTGGTGAAAAAACAAGTTTTGTGATAAAAATTGTCTATTATGAGAGACACCACATGAAAAAATATTTGGTTATAAATTTCTTTAATAAATGATTTTTGAAATTATTGAAATATCAAAACACTATTCTTTCTAGTCAGAGATTCAGAGTTATTGAAAGAGCAAATGTTAGATAACTTAATTGGTTCTGACGATGACAACTTTAATGAGACACCTAACAATAGGGGTGACGATTTAATTGATTCAGAAGAGTCTGATGTGGACGAGTTATGTAATAATGTAGTTCCTCAACTAAAAGACATTATAGAACATGAAGAAATCAATTCATCTACTAACGAAGGTAAATATTGATTATAAATGGAGAATCATGTATAAAAGAAATTTCTCATGATTTGGTTAGTGTCCTGATCTTTGCCTACGCTCCTTAATATTGGTCACATTAATACAACTCATAATAATACAAAATATTTTGTTAACAGAACTGTAAAAAAATTGTTACAACAATTTATTTACGTAAACAATTATATGTTAAGTATGAGCCCAGTTCATTCTTTAAGTAGAAAAATCGAGGATAAATAGTAGGGACATTGTCGAATATTGGGACACTAAATCATTTATATTATATGATTACTTCACTTTTATGATACAATAATTCTAGATATCGGTGATGAGGTAGCTAATACGGAAAATCTTTTGTTAGATGATCGCGAAAATGGCGAAAACAGAATGAGTGCAGATGTAAGTTTTATACACCTACTATTTTTTCAAAATACTGAAAAAAATATTAATAAAAGTATAATACAAAATAGCTTATTTTAAGGTAATGAAAGTGCGTTTTTAACTGTACTCCTATCTGAAATTACTCTAAAATTACTTTTAATTTCTTGAATTGCAAAAAAAATAAATTGTAATAATCAAGGACGAGATAACAGAAAATTAATCTAACACAATTATCTATCAAATCGCAGTTGACTATTTTTTAAAATCATTTCATTAAATCCAAAAAATTTGTTTCTTGAAATCACCAACAAAAATCTATTGTTACAGTTTAATATTTTTGTCATATACAGAAGCAATGTCTCCTTACGGTTTTAGAACTTACAATTAAAATCATTAGTGGTTGAGGGATAAAGTTGAAACTTACTTTTAATCAAATTCCGTTGTCATAGATGTAATATTATTATGCTCACCTTTTTTTACTCCATACTCGAGCAAATTTATCTCTAAACTTTTATTTTACGAATATTTATTTATTTTACTCACAGTAATCTACAATTTTTTCTAAATAGTACATAGTATTGTTTGTCACGTTATTATAACGTTTTTAAAAATAAAATTGACTGACATTTATATAAATTTAAAATGTAAAATGTTTTTATTCTAACTTGTTTTCTGTTTATGTTACTTACATATGAGCGTAAAAGAAAATAAATAAATAAATAATAACAAAAAAAGCTTTAGTCATGAAAGAATAATACATGCATCAACTATAATATATATTAATTAATGTTGACTATTTATATTTGAATTTTTAGGAAATGTTAAAACTTGATAATCATCAATCACGTAATCACTCGCTAAAAAAAACTTCAGTTAATGAAGGAACGGAAATTTCAACAGTAACCTGTACTAGCGATGCAAATGAGACCTCACTCACTTTCACAAAAGAAACAAACCTGGATGAGGTAACTATGCTACCATAAATGTTATTACATAAAATTAAGGATGTAGTGATACTAGACTGGAATAATTGAGGAATGACAATCAAGAGTTTGTTTTCACAAGTTTCAATGAATTTTTCATACACTTATTGTGTACTGCAACCTATGAAAAAAAAATTTTTTTATGAGCAGTCGAATCTTGTATATTAAAAATCTGTTGTCTCAGTGAAAAAAGCTTAAGTGCAGCCATTAACGAATAAACATAAAAATAAAAAACAATCGATGATTAAAAATAATAGAGATGCAATGTTTCAAATATGATGATACATAGGTCGCTTTGCGATACTAAAGTGTCAAACAGTATATCAGTATTCAATAAACACCTCATAGATTGATCACAAGATTTTGCGTCTGCAGTCTTGAAGAAAGAAATTCATGAAGTTATCTTTTTTGTAGTCATCAATATAAGCTAATAGGAAGGTATACGTAAGTTTTGAGTAAAATATTTTTACGCTTTGTATAGCGGTAAGAGTATTTTAATAAACACGTATCTTGTACATAATCAAATTAGCTTGTCTTCTCAATGGTACTTTATCTTTTCACTAAACTAATTACAGAATTCGTTAAATTATGAGACATTATCAAAAACACGGTATAATCCATCATGAGACTTTATTTTTAAATAAAATGTTTGTCCATGCTGTTTACTTTTTTTAATATCTCAACCGAAAACTATCAGCATCAGTAAACAAAATTTATTAAAAAATATAATATTTAATATATTAATACATATAGTACTCTACTTTTCAACGGATATGATTTACTGTTATATAGAAAAGAGACAATTTTAGATAATTAATATCCAAGTAATTTGAAAAGTATAATATTCATTAAAAACCTAAATGTTGGCCTATTAGTTAATAAATTAATAATAAAATAACTTGTTTCAGATCATATATAATTTTTATGAAATTTATATTATTAATAACTTGCAATGTTATCTTTGTTCCTTGTGAGATGATATTTAAAAAAAGTTATTAAAAATTATTATGTTAATAAATAAGTGAGTAACTATTAATAATTTTCACTAAAATGTTACTCGCTGCTTTTTTCCTTGGAACGACAGAAATTAATTATGTGATATCATTAAAAGATGATCTCGTTAATTATTCGGATCAATTGTATCTCCAAAACATAATTTTCGTAAATTAAAAAATAATTCCTAATGACTGTTTTTCAGACTGTTGAAAATTCCATAGTGCAAACACCAAAGGAGAGTTTACATACAGAAAATATGAACAACAATCAACTACGCAAAAGAAAACCTCTTAGAAAACGTAAAAATAAACGCCAGCTGAGATTTTGGGATGCACTGAAAAGAGGATAAGAAAACCCATTATTAATAATAATTATTACTACAGCTAATTTTAACTTATTTCGAAACAAACACTATGATTTTTATATTGTTTATGTACGAAGTTCACAGAAATTTTGTACAGAGTTACGTTATTCAAAAAGGCCGAACTGTATACTACTTTTTGTTTAGTAATAAAACGTATTTTATTGAACTCTAAAAAAATAATTATAATTAAAAAAAATAGTCCCTTACATATATATTTTAATACACAATTTTTTTATACATTATCTATGTTTTTCACACTAAAAGTTGAATCTTGTACGACGAAAATATAAGTAGAACCAATCTATGTATACAAAAAAACCTTACTTCAGAAATCGAACCTAGAATTAAATTTTACGTCTTCTAACCTCAAAATAGGACTTTCACCGCTTGATTGTGGGTTCTCAGACGGAAAAATAGTATTCGAAACTCGTACGTAAAGGCTTCTCTACGAATCTCGTTACGGGCCTCGCCTTCGGCTCGTGCCGTAAACTTCTCGGTTCGTATGTATAAGCCTTTCCGAACTCGTACGAAATATACTATTATCAATTTTAATTTTTTTTTTTTTATTGGTATATATTTATAAATTATTTTGAGAAAGCTGATTTTCATTATTCTTGTTATTAATTAAAAAACTTGAAAGGTAACTAAGCTTGAACCCATTGTTGCAGCTTATAGAAAAAATTATTGTTAATGTATAGTTATGCTATAATATTTTAAGTATTTCCAAGCTTGCGAAGTATCATGATATATCTCACTACTTTTCCTGATAAGAATTCAGAATAATACTTAGTCATTAAATTTTTCAAGCCGGGTAGATTTTTTAAGAGTCTATTTATATGTAACCCAACGTACTACTAAAATAATAAATAAATAAATCCGAAACTACGTAACCCAGCACGCTACATAATTAATAAATAAATAAGTCCCAAGCTACGTAACCCAGCGCACTTCTTAGTGAATAAATACATAAATCCCAAGCTACGTAACCAAGCGCGCTTCTCAGTTAATAAATGAATAGATCCGAAGATACGTAACCCAGCATGCTTCTCAGTTATTAAATAAATAAATACCAAGCTACGTAACCCCGCGCCCTTCTTAGTGAATAAATAAATATATTCCAAGCTGATTAACCAAATGAGCATCTTAGTAAATGATCAAACAAATCCTGATCAATTTAACCTAATGCGTGTTTCAGACGATAAACAAACCAATCATAGGCTATTTTACCTAATGACTCTATGGGCTGTTTAATTATTAGGTGAATAAATAAATTACAATCCCGAATTTATAACCAAGTTTTAATACGCGTTTTTTCCGAAAAGCGCGCTGGGTTACGCAGCTTGGGATTCATTTATTAACTTGCTGGTACCCATCCTGGCTTCGCGAGCGATGATGTCTAAATGTTATAATGACAATAAAATTAATTTATTGATAAACACACTTTTATTATCTATGCTATTTTGTTAACTGTAGATACTGCAGATAGAGTTGCTATGTACTTAAGGGAGTTCACCTCTTGAGCACCGTATCGATAAATTACGAAGCCCAGTACTTATGAAAACTGCAACTAGTAAAAGTTTTTTAGTTTCTAAACACGTTGAAGAAGCAATAAATTTAATCAAAAAGCTAAGCTTTTGCAAGTAAGACACGACTGCTAATGATTTTTTAGCCAGTTTAAATCGATTTTAGTTATTTAATGCACTATAACAATATTTTAGAAAAAAACTTTCTACACACAAAAAGTGTATTTTTTTAGTTATACAACTTTTGTATGTAACATGTCAAACAAAAAAATTAGGTATCATAAAATGATTATTTGGACAATTAAAAATGTTTTCGTTGTTTAAAGCGTCAGGATGTGATTGTAAAGTAAAACGTATAAGACAAAGTTGTATTCTTCTACGATTTAAACTTTTGTGTTTAACACTTCGTTGTGAAATGTCAATTTCTTCTTGGTATGGGTGAAGAGCGGTTTTTGAAGTTATTTTCAGCTATTTTTGCTACCTAGGGCATAATTGACTTCCTGGAGAAAAGAGTACTACAGACAAAAGTTGTATTTTATTGAGATCTACAATTTTGTTCATAACACCTTAGTTTAAAATGTTAGATTGCAAAGTTACAACGAAAAAAGGGATTTTTTTCCCTCGAAGCTCTATAGTAAAAGTGTTCGGAATTTTTTTCCCTTTGACGAATCTTCTCCGATTGTAAACCATCACGTACTACGATGAAGACAAAGATATCTACCAAATTTGAGGTCAATCACATAAAAATTACTTGAGTTAGTCTGGAAACTTGGTTACGTACACACAGGGTTGATTACATACACCGTAGGACCACTTTGGATCACACTCATATTAAGATCAAAATTTGTTTCATGTACCAAATAGTCATTTATAGATGTTTACACTTTTCGCTTCAGTAAAAATATAAGGTCCTGTGAAGCAGTCGTGCCTAAAAACTCACTTTTGTGTTACGTCATCTGAATGAACAAAATGTATTAAATTCGGTGCAGTGAATGGCATAAAAAATTTTTTTGCTGATGTATACTTTGAGAAGGGCACCGCAGCATACGTGCCTGAAAGGACAACTTCTAACATAACTTGTATATACAGTTATACTTTAAAGCCCGTTTTCGTCTGAAACATTATTCAATTATTTTGATTGCTTGTATGCAAGATTCTAAATCGATACAAAAAAATTAGGGATGATCTCATAAAACTACTAAACATGCAGTTTGAAATTGTTATAAATCTGATTATTTAAAGTTGGTAAAACAAATTGTGAAAGTCGCCACAGAGCAGGGTTAAGAAATTTTCCATCAGAATACGTCTTAATTAAACATTTGATTTCTCAGCTTATAAGTTCTTAATGCCTCAGAAACTTAGAGTATTTTCTCATACTATACATATCTATTTTCATTTTTGGGGAAACTCTCTTAAGCGCCTTTGTTAAACATCCATAGAGTGCCAAGTGCTTTATTCACTCGTATGACTCTTAATAATGGCTCGGCACCTGCGATAGAATTTACATCTGTGGGACAAACATTATTATTGCGCACTTTTCACGGAATTAATCGATAAATAATAATATGCTACTTACCATTATTTTAAGTTAATAATATCATTTAATAAAGATGAGGAGTATCGCTTACTACAGTTACATAAGTTGAAGATTAATTATTCAAACTGGAAAGCATTGTTCATTAGATTACGTATCATCGGTCAAAGATGACCTAAATTTTTACCACAATAATGTCCGATACAATCACGAAAGAAACTTACCTTATACAAACTTTCAACAATCAAGTTAAAAAATACTTAGTGAAATGGCCAAAATTACGCCAAACTTCGTAAATTAGGCAACATTTCGAAAAATTGAGCCCAAATGCAATAAATTAGGAGTAGTTTCAAACAATTAGGCGTAATTTCGGAAAATAAGGCGGAATTACAGTCAATTAGGCGAAACTTCAGAAAATTAGGCGGAATTACAGTCAATTAGGCGAAATTTTAGAAAATTAGGCGGAATTACAGGCAATTAGGCGAAATTTCAGAAAATTAGGCGAAGTTACAGTCAATTAGGCGAAACTACAGGAAATAAAGCGAAGTATCATAAAATCTGCGACAATTTAAGATAATTAGGCGAAACTTCGCTGAATTCAGTGCTCTCTTAGAGAGTGAACTGAAAATTAAAAGTATTGGGCGACATTTCGGCAAATTGAACGAAAATACAAATAATTAGGCGAAGTTTCAGAAAATTAGGCGAAATTTCTGGAATTAGGCGAAACTACGGTTTTAGGCGAAATTTCTTTTAGGCGAAATTACAACGTCCCAAGAAAATTTCACTGTGTCCGGGTCCTTATAAAATATGAAAAAATTAGACATTGTTTATCAAAACATACTCGTTTTAAATATAAAATTTGAGCTAGGTATTTTAATATTCGTCCGAGTTACCGGCAAAAAACCAAAATCCCCCTACATGTGCAAAAATGCACTTAACGAAAATTTCACTGTGTCCGGATCTGTAAAAAATCTGAAAAAATTATAGGAAAATCATCGAAACAAACTCTTTCCACTTCTTACATCTGAGCTGGGTATTTTAATGTTTGTCCGAGTTACCGGCAAGAACCAAGTTCCCCCACTTTTTGATAAAATATTTTCAACATACGATACAGACTAGGTCGTAAATTTAATCTCAGAAATAAAACAAAAAAAGTAAAAATAAAATGGTTGTGTGTAATATTTCGACACTACATTCATAAAGAGTAGATAGTTAAAGTAATTGTTCAAAGATTAACGTAAACATTACAATTTGTTTTTTTTTTATTTTTACAGCGAAAAAATAGGGTTTGCTACATCAGCATACAACATCATGCGCTGTTTAATGTTATACAACTTTATTAAATTATAACTGGACGGTAGAGAAATATTAATAAATGATCTTAACGTATAATGTAATAATGCTGTTTCTTGATTACAGTCAAATCTATTGTCATAGTCAACTTATCACCGCAGTACTGTATCATTCTTTGAAACTACTATAAAAAAAGTTTATTGATGTATTAATGAAGTCTATGAAATAAAAGAACAATAAGTTTGACAACTAAAGTTACTGACAAAACGAGTTA
>JAPYYV010022409.1:0-11698 GCA_030522625.1 Copidosoma aretas
CGGTGAATTCGGATTGTACGCTCAAAAATACATAAGAAAAACCTGGTTTTGTGCGTAGACACCCCGTTGCATACGGTATCCTCCCCAGCCTCCGGAGTATTTTACCTTTTTCATAAAGTAAAATCCCGTATCTATTACTGTGTTCGTTCAAAATGGAACCTGGTGTCTTAGCACTTGTCGAAATTGGCACTTTTCTTAGAGCACAGCTTGATTGGCACGTAAAATGGGAGAAACTAAGACAAAAAAAAATTATTTTCTACCGTTTAGTCAGCAGATATATTATTAAAAAACATGAGATACGTTTACTATCTATTATAATATAAAGAATAACTATGAAAGATTAGGCTCGTTAGTTTGTCGAGACGTCACTTCATGGAAACCAATTACTCATAAAATGCATACTCCGTTATGTCGTAATGTCACTAATCAAGGAATTTTGGCGTCCTTTATCTTCGTCAGTCTTTGTTTACATGGTAAAAGAAGAAATACATGTCTCATGTTTTACGACAATGCACCTTACGAACCGAATGGGTTTTTTCATATTATATTTGTTCCTTCCAAGCAAGTATCTGTTGTTTTTTACAGCAATATCTTTACACTGCTGCCAAAAATCATCTGATTCATCAGCTGACGATTCGGCACCGTTGATCAGCTGATTTGTCAGCTGATAAATCAGCTACATTTTCTAAGCAGGAAATATTTTCATTCAATTTGATTAATCTTTTTGGACAGGGTTACGAAAAATGTTCGAAAATGGCTACTTATGTTTTGCAATTTGTTAATTTTCATCACTTCTTTCGAAGGTATTGTGGGTAAACCTAAAAAAATTTTATTTGTATAGTAATGGCACAGGCACAAAATACATTGAAAACTTGAAGATCTCACAATAAGGGTATTGCACAACTAAAATAGCAGTTTTAGATGATTTTTCAACAAACCCTGCCCAAATATTTCTCGAAATAAATATAAACATATCCTGCTTAAAAAATTTAGTTGACTTATCATCTAATTTATGGTGCCAAATCAACTGCTGATGAATCAGCTGATTTTTTACAGCAGTGTAAGCAGATGGTCATTTTTTAAAGATGACATCAACAGAACAATAAACGTCGGATCAAAATCATTACATGTCAAATATTGATATCAAAATCATCGTGTTCTAATCATAGCTACAAAATCAAGATGGTCGGAGTTCTAGAAATTATAAGGTAGGAAAACTCAATTTTTCGTTTATCATTACATCTAATTTAAAAAAAAAAAAATTTCAAACATTATGAAGTTTACCCTAGTCATGCTCAAAGTAGACGAAGCAGGGGCGGCGGAGCACGTGGGAATTGAAGGAAAAGTGCACACGCACTTTTGGTTTAGGTGGGAAAATCCACACCCAAAAATTACATAAATCAAATAAACGTGAACCCGTACAAACAATCTCGGCTAAACAAAAGTAACCCGGGGGACAGCGAGTTAATAATATCTTATTAACTAAATTATTGATTAAATAACAACATAAGCTACATCCATAGCTTTTTAACCCCGTAACCCGGGGGGAAAGCGAGTTGATAGTATTTTACTTGAACAAAATATTAAGATAGCAACGTCACCTTCATCCCTAGCTTTTTTAATTTAATTAATATATTAATAAATCGCTGCCCCGCGCGTTACTGGGTTAAAAAGCTTGGGATTTAGGTTATCCTATTCATTTTATAATAATTTATTTAATTAGAATATTACGAACTTGCTGTCCCCTGGGTTATTGGGTAAAATATTAGGATGTAGGTTACTGGGTTTTTGCGGCTTTGCCCATACAGCCAATTCAAATTCCGCAAGCTCGAACTCTATCATTTATGAGATCACCGGTCCCCACCCATAAAGGTAGTGCTCCGCCGCCCCTTAGACGAAGTTGTTCATTTATCTGTATGTCATTAGACTGCTGAGCAAGTGATTACAAGGATTGATTTACATTTCAATTGATGTACTCACTTAATACACATGCACAATGGTTCCAGTGAAATCAATATTGTGCTAAAATATTTAAAAACGATAATATACAGTATAATTGTCACTTTTGCACTAATTTTTAGAATGATTGTTGTACAGTATCAATTAGATTATCCATTAACGTTCTGGTTGCTTGTTGATTGAAACCAACAATTGTCAAATTAATCATAGAGCTAGATTCGGAATTTTCACAGAACAGTAAGTATTACTTACAATTTTATTTCTTAACTGGTGGAGATTACGAATAGACCTTAAACTTAGAGGGATGTTTTTTTGTAGAGTAATCCCGTAACTACCTATATCGGATATTAATATAGCTTCATCTTACATACTCTTTTTACTCGTGAGCTTGCGCTGTAGCTTGACTTAGAGCTTCTACTCTTAAATGTGCACGATGTTGCACTCTAATCAGATTTTCCGATACTTGAACATGTGCTTCCCGCTTCATCCACTTCAAATAACAATTCATTATCCTCTCCAGGATGTATTACATTGGAAAAAATCTCATTAATGATTTTTCCATCTACAGTGCATCAATAACATATTTTTGGTTACACTTTTATGCTAATAGTACATATTTCTCTTACCTTTAGCCAAATATTGACTTCGACAATTATTTTGTTTAATTGCGTGAACCTTTGGTGGATGAGCTTTCTGAAAAGCTTTTCTTGCAGTGACACTGTAATCGTCAATTGTTGGAAAAGCTTCAACATCGAAGTCCTCAACTGACTCTTTATCAGCTTCACATGATTGTTTGTTCGTGAGCACATATTTTTCCAACCAATTCGAGACCTTCCTCTTCGATTTAGCCATTCTATTTTCATGTTGCCAAATACAGCAAATACGAAATCATTAACTTTGAGATTTAATCACAATTTAAACAAGTAATATTAGAAAAAATATTTACACATATACAACTTTCATATAAAAATAATTCAAATGATACTAAGCACTGAAAATGACGACATAGTTGAAAACTAACTCTTTTGGTACATACAATATTTTTGTGAAAAAATGGAATAAATTATGAATATTACACCTTTGTCATTTTAACGTCACGTTATCATTCTCAGTACGGGCTCATCTTCTTTAAAAATTATCGACAAATTTTTTAAAAATTAATTCAAATAATTCATCAGCATCTAATTTAATGGAAATGTTTGATTCGGTAACTATATTATGTTCTTCAAGCGAAACACGATTATTTACAACATTCCTCGAAACGAACAAAAAAACTTAATTCATAAGCACGATACAGAAATCTTCAGACATGTTTTACATTTCTGTATATAACACAACATGTTGTGCGGTCCATCGTCGCATAGATAGTTAAAGTTACATAAACCTTTTTATTAATGATGGCCTTGTGGGTTTATTTGAAGTATTGCTGCTCTTGCCTTGTACTTTAATAATGCCCGAGTCGCGCATGTTTTTCTTACCGAGGACGCAAAGTGCAAGTTTGCGCCCGTGGGGACACTTTGCGCCCGCTAAATTACTTAGCGCCCATAGGCGTAAAAATGCGGCCCGAGTTCGCAAAGACTCTGCCGCACTTTGTGCCCATGGTAAGAAACAGTAGTTTTTGTAGGATATTGGAAAGGCTTTAATTTGGTAACCGAGAGGTTTTCGGCACGAGCCGAAGGCGAAGAACGTTATGAAGTTTGTAAAGAAGCCTTTACGATCAAGTTACGAATGCTATTTTTCCTACTGAGGGTGTACCAGGATTACAAAAAGGCCCGAGGTAGGAAAAGATTTTTTTCCGACCTCGGTCCTTCCCGTAACCCTGGTACACCCTCGGTAGGAAATAGTAGTTTCCGTCACCAACGTACGTCTCCCCAGGGCGGTCTCTCGGACCAATTTTTATTTCGGTACAATTTATCTAGAAATCACTACAATTTTTTTCCGGCTGCAGTAACGGTAATTTCTACCAAAATGAATCAGTAAACTAAGTGTTGAATTTTTAAACTCACTACATCGTTTTTTTCTAATTCCTGTTTCTACAGAATAAAAATGTGCATATTTTTTTATTTCATATCGTTTTGATCTAAGTTATACTTTTTAAAACACATTAAAGACAGTATTTTTTGGAAACTCAAATTTAATCATTTTTAAAACCGTAACTCGCTGTATTTAGGCCAATTATGATGGAAATCGTTTGAAACTTAGTACGGTACGTCAACGTATGGAATATCTCAACGCTGCCAAAGATTACTTCGGATTTTGTAAAAAAAAATTGTATTTTAGTAAGTAATATTTAGTAAGAAATGGGTCGTGTACTGATTAAAAAGCTAGTAAAATTTAACGAAAAAAAGGCGGGGGAAGTTTCAGCTTGGTGATGGCCCGGCCAGCTCAGCTCCTGCCACAGGTTAGGTCGTCTGCTGCATGCCGGTGACAACTCATTGTCTACCAACCGGGTACGTTGTTATAAAAAGTTCTCTATCTCGGCTGTTCCTTGATTAATCGATTTCAAACTTTCAGGAAAACTTCATCGAACGTTTAGGTACAGCTTTGTTGCTGAAAGTTTTGCCAAACTGAATCTTCCCCGCCAACTTCTTTTCGTTGAAGTTTACAATGTACAGTTTTAAAAATGATTGAATTGGAGTTTTCAAAATACATGGTTTTTAGTGATTTTGAGATTAATTTTACTGGAATAAAAATTACACTTAAACTACACGAAGTGATTGTCGCCACATCACACTTTTACTGTTGCTTTCACGGTAAAAAATCAATCATTTTTTTCTACGTGATACTTACACGAAACAATTATTACCACGGACTGTAATGAAATTTTTAAGTAAATAAATATCTTACCGTTTCCAAATCTTCCGTGACACGGATTTAAAGTTAGCCGCAGATTTAACGTACTGTACAACACTGCCCGTTTTGCGCATCAGTCGAAGGATAAACAGAAGAGTCTCGATCCCCCTCCCACTCTCTCCTTCTCTCTATCGACAGCAATTCTCGGGAAGGCGGGAGACGCAACGAAACACCCCAACAGAGTGTGTCGCCGCGAATCGAGAAGAGCAAAACAGCAAGGAAGCAGGGTCATTTTCAGTATTCGGTAAAAACATGCAAAGAGCATAGTGTTTCTGTCATTTGGGATGCAAATGAACGTCTCGGTTTTTCGCGCACATCACTATTTGTGATATTATAGTTTCCAGTCATCACATTCTTGTCAAGGAAAAAGCTCATACTATTTACATCGTACACCCCGATCTTGTGATGTTTGATAAGAAAAAGGACCTCTTCGTATTCTTCTAAAAGGTAAAATTACATTTATACTCTTGTATAAATATCGCCACGATGTATGTATTTTTGGGTCTATCCAAACAACACCCCAGCGAAACTACGCAGACAGTCCGCATAGGCTACACAGTTTTCAGACGTTGCGTGGACAAAAAAAGTTTGCTTTGCGTACGTTGACGATATTGTTCTTGTACGCTAAAGTGTCGTTTAGACAAATTTTTTTTAGATTTATAGAAACACATTGATTGTTTTCCGACAGTGATAGTTTACTTTTCGAAAGAATACGTCAGGTTTACCAATACCTGAAATATTATAATTCTCATAATAATCTTTCTTATGGTATTTAGACAAATATGCTATCGCTTGTTTTTCAAAAATTGTAGAGCAAGCGTCACACCGCTGTTTATCGAGTGTGCTTCATATAGTTGCTAATAATGAGGGCCCCAGCTCAGCTGCACAGATGGCGAGCTGTAGCTTCGCCAGGAGTGGGGGTCGATGACGTCAGAAAGACATAAAATCGTAAGCGCATTTTCAACATCTTTCTGACGTTATCTGCCCCCCCCCCTCCCCCTAATATGTGTTCTACCTCCGTCGTTTTTTGTTTAAGAAGAGCCACATATTCAATATAATTAAATTAATGTTTATCACAAATGTTAAACAAAAACTGATCCGATTGAACAAATATTTATGTAACTTACACTGATACATCCGTCTCTTACATATTTATATAGAATAATATTATAATAAATTGTTTTGAATCTGCAGTTGAGTATTTTATTATGTATATAATCTCTTATTATTAAATATTAGAAATGTAAAAATATCTATTTGAAATTAGTATTCTAGATCTTATGTATATTTAATTTAATTTTTAGCAATATGACTTTTGTATTATTAAAAACTTATTATTCTATACAATTATTGTATGTAGTAGAGTAAAATAAGAGCTGAAAACAGATTAATTATTGACAAAAAAACGTCTTTTCTTGGGATCGAATCTTTTTTTTTTTTTTTTTTTTCTATTTTTATTTACACGTAGATTTGCAATAGCATTTACCATAGATGAGACAATTAAAAATACAAAATAAAGGTACCAACAAATTGCTCGTCTTGCGTCGGCAGATTCATATCCCAGTGTAAGGGTAAGCTCGCAGCTGTGCCATATTTTAAAAAACTTTCTTTTTAAAGCTGATATACTCCTTACTACATATTCATTCAGTGCAAATAAATAATTACGTTCCATATCTTTAAAAATATTACACATTTATTTTAATTAAATGAATATGATGTTATTTCCGGCATGAGTACTTCTTTACAAGAAATAAGTAATTTAGTTGTTTGTATTCGTATAAACAATATATTTGTATCCGACAAATATTTAGTATCCATTGAAATAAATATTGAATCAGTTTCTAAAAGCTTTTAATTAAATAGAATAAATATGTATTCGGAACTTTAAAAATTAGTGATATTTTATTTTTATGAATATTATTTTACTGTAGTGCATCTATGCTTGCGTTTGAATAAATACTCTCCGATTTTAAATAATGATTCATTTAACTTCAATATTTTATTTAACAAGATAATGTTAGACCTCTCTAAATCATTACTTATATGATTTAAATAATTCTAAATCAAACTGAATAAATATCACTGTTGTACAAGAAAAATGATTTTTAGTTATGTTCAATAGTTAGTTTTCTGCCTAATCGGTAATGTAGTGTTTAGGGCGCATCTTTAGCTCATTCTGATGAGGTCACCATAAGAGGTGACGAAACGTCAATGTAAATGAAAATATTTAAATAAATGCATTTATTGAAGTTGACGAATTTTTTTTCAATGCAAAACCTACTGTTCATAATCCAACATATTTAAAAATAAATGACACAACAACTTATAACATTTGTGACTTATATTTTAGAGTAAATTTTTCTCCAAAACGGGGTAATGAGTATGTATAGCAGACATGCTTTGGCCCATAAAGGCGCTGGGGATCTCAGTCGAAATGGCGTCTTTGCGCATAAAATTATACATATACAGGAAATATAATACTTTTTTTAACATAACAAGCATATGTACACTACACTTTGTATGCGCCAAGAAAGACGCCATCTTGACTGTGACCTGCCGCGCCTCTGTGGGTCGAAGCTTGCCTGCGATTCATCCTCACTATGGAAGCTATAAAAGCTGTAAGAAATCACTAATTAATTTGATGATTAATATGTTGATGAATTTTTATGGCAAACACAAACACATACTTCCAATTTTTCGTAAATACCATTATTATTCGGTATAATTTGACAAATCAACCAAAAGATCGGACTTTGGTGATTTCTTGCTGTGATTTCTAGTTAAGTATTTAAAGTTTTGGTGCAAGAATTATTCGTTTATGCATACTTCAGATGAAACATTAGTTGAAAACATAGCTAAAAATACAGCCAAAAATTTAGCTTCAAGCATATGTATTTTTAGCTGTGTGATGTCTATTTGCAGCTGTTCCGTTTAGCAATTTTTTTCAAAAATTATGTCATAAAACAATGTACCTGGGATCCTGACGCGTTGATGAACACAAAAATAGTGGTCCAAGTAGTTGTGATCATGTGGATGATAACACGTACAGTGGGGGACTGAGCTTATTTACATAATTATTAAAAAATATAGCGAAAGGGAACAGCTAAAAATACACATCACACTGCAGCTAAAAATACATGACTTACAGCTACACATACACATGCTTCAGCTGAAAATACCCACGGTTACAGCTAAATTTTTGTTTGTATTTTCAGCTATGTTCTTCACTAATATTTCTCGTGAAAATTTTTGACCGGGAGATTCTTCACTGGGAAATGTTGGGACTATCCGAATTCATAATTTTAATTTGTTGATTAAAATGAAATATCTCATGACATTCCAAGTACCGTAAAACATCGCTAAAAATGGCGAAATCGAAGAAAAAGACGAAAGCACCTGCTAAACAAAAGGATGGATCTGTTATATCAAAAAGCAGTAGCAAGGACTCAAAAAGCTCTGTAAGTTTACATTTATTATTATGCAATTATATTATTACACTATTCTTGCCATCCTTTGTAATAAAAATAAAATCAATGTTGTACAAAATAGGCCGGGTGCAAGTTCAGTGCTGCCCCCGTTTCGCGGTGAAATTCCATGTTATTTCTTATGGGAGAAAGTTAGTTGAAGCAGTGGCCACCAGTAACAGTGCGGTGAAATCCATAAGATTACGTGTTAAAAGTCGGGGTGGTGCTGTTGTCAACTTGCATCTGGCCTATACAAATAATGCTCTACATTACTACGTAATGTACATGTTCTGATCCCGACTTCTCAGAGTTAGTTAATATTATTTCTTGTATGTTAATCTTATATATGTAATCAACAATTTATTAATCAAAATATGATTAACTGTGCCCCGGGTTACTGGGTTAAAAAGCTTGGGATTTAGGTTATGTGATTATTGAATGTTTTTATCCGAATATAAGTTACTAAGATTTTGTTCAATTCATCTCTCTTTCTACAGCAAACACTTTTTTTTTACTAATTGCTGCTGCTGCTGCTCTTACTTAATTGGCGCTGCCCCCCAGTTTTTTATCGGGGCGGGGGGGAGGGGGCTGAAGCCCCCTCAGTCCCCCTAGCTCCGTGGCCACTGTTTATTATCATTATCGTCGATATACTTGATATTATTGTACAATAACCTATTCATAGCAGCAGTATATTTTATTATTGTGATAATAAAATGTTTTTTTTGAATGTCTTAAATGATAAGACCATAGTGTATGTATGATTTTTTGCACAAACCAGTATGTATTTTTTTAAGAAGGCAACATTCGTATGACGCTAGTTCGGTCCATCAATAAATTAATTACAATTTATTTATACCCAATAGTAGGAATTGAGCCATGTCATGTGTATAACATGTTTTGTACATCTTGTTGGATTATCGTACAAGTGAAGTGGTGACCCCGAGCTCTCAGTGGCTAAAGTGATAGAGTGCTTGCCTTCCACCTGGAAGGCTCAAGTACGATTCTCTGCTCCGACTTTTTCACGGGTACCTCTGTGGTGTTTTCCATATGTCCTTAATATCACTGAAATAGCTCCTGGCTCTGCGGGTACATGTGCTTACATATAATCAGAGTGGCAGTGGGTAAAAAAAGAAACGCATAGTGCCAATTTTCACCTTTGAAGCAATTTTTTGCCGATTCAATTCTTATTTTTTGAACATTAATTTGGTCCAAGCAGTTATGAAAATTAGGCAGGTTGAATTATAAGTAGCGTTTGTTGGAATGCACTTGACAATGGTTTTTCCAATTTTTTTCATGAATGATTATTAAAAGTTATGGTAAGTGTCACTTGATATAAAATGATCTCGCTAGTGCTAAATCTCAGGCGATTTTTTTCCTTAAATTTTGTTATTAAATTTTTGAGATACTGAAGCTTGAAACAAAATTAAAAAAATTACTTTAATGTTTTTCAATTTCGAACCAATTTTCAATTTATTGGGCTCATTCTCATCCTTGAACAAATTCATTGGGAGTCATCACGGAATAAATTGCAAAAACTTAGATAGGTTTCTCAGAAAATTCAATTGTTCATATAGAAATACGAAAAATAAGTGAACAATTTAATTTTTCTGGGAAACCTATCCAAGTTTTTGCAATTTATTCCGTGATGACGACTCCCAATCAATTTGTTCGAGGATGAGAATGAGCCCAAAAAATTGAAAGTTGGTCGGAATTTGAAAAAGATTAAAGTAATTTTTTGAATTTCTTTTCAAGCTTCGATATCTGAAAAATTTAACAACCAAATTTTATAAAAAAAATTCCATGATCTTTAGCACTAGCTATATTATTGTCAGGTTGAGTGACACTTCTCAAAAATGTTAATAAACATTAAAAAATAAAATATTCGATATATGTACTATATAGGAATGATGAGCCACCTTAAGTTTAATAGACGATTTCATAAGCTACTTACCCGACAAATTTGTACAATACAATCACCTGTTTTAATCAAATGCATTGTTTGAGTTACCTGCAGGAAAAGACTTACATAAAAATAGCGCATATAAAAAAGTAGCAGAAAATAAATCATGCACTGTACATTTGTATGTGCAAAGGTCAAAAAAGTGTATTTGATAGTGTAAATACTGCTATTTGTGCAAGGATATAAGGTAAAGTCGCCTATTATGGTACGATTTTAAGCCGATTTTGAAGAAAAATATTTATAAAATCGCCATCAGCCCAAATATACAAAGTTTAGATATCGATTGAGGCGCTAGATTTTTCCAAAAAATATTCTAATTTTTAAATCAAATTTGGATGTTGAGTCATTATTTTATAAACAAATATTGACAAGATGAATCTGATCCTATCATGAAACACACGTGAAAACACGCTGGCTCCCATTTATGAAACAGGCTCCTATTATGGCACACACATGTTATTTAAATACGTCTTGGATTTCGTAATTTTTTTTTTCCAGTCCATCCATTGGGCACAAAACACTTTTTGCAGCAAAACTTTTAAATGATCTGTTATATTAAGACCTTAAATTAGTTTCCTTACAAAATTGAAGGCACAATACAGGTGAAATTAAGACCCTTAATTGGTTTGCTTTTACTACACTGAGAGAAGGAAAGGTTGTAGTAAACCTTGGTTCGTTAACTATTAACGTACGAACTTCTAAGAGGTTTTAACTTCTCATACGTTTACAGTTAACGTGTGAATACGTTAAATATGCATCGACAGTTCATAATAAACGGGCGACGATTACTATAAACTTTTGTAAGTTAATAGTTAGACTTTTAAAAAAAAACAGCATAACACTACGGTACGTTTATACTTAACTCACCACGTTTATTATAAGCTTTTACTTCTCTCAGTGTACATAAGGCACAATACAGGCTTTATTATTCGTGTTCGGAAAAATTATTGTATACAATCCATTCTGTGTAATTGGATCAGTTACAGTTTTGCACTCTTGCCAGCAATCGGTGCTGAAGCCTGTAGCAGCATTTGAACAGTTGTCTTCGTATTTATATGTCACTTGGCTTCTATTGTCTTACTTCCTATTACCTTTTTATTATTTGTATAAAATGATTACTAATAAATTATTTAAATTAGTACTATATTATTCTTTTAACTTTTAAAAAATTATGAAAACTTTGTATTTTATTTACATAAAACGTTTTTTTGATGACAAGTGCAACTTAAATATTGATAATATATAATCAAATATATTATTTTAAGTCTATTTAACAGAAAATAAATATACTTTAACCGTTAATACTAATATAAAAAATCATTTCTACTATTTCTATTTCTAAAACTCAACAAATTATGAAAACATATGTAAGGAAGTATACTACCTTAGAATGATTTGAATTTCCCCGCACCGCTACAAGTGTCGGTAACGTAAATGTCTCTTTATACATTATGATATTAGA
>JAPYYV010022412.1:0-11983 GCA_030522625.1 Copidosoma aretas
TTTGCCCCCCCCCCCCCCCCCCGGTGACAATCGGGGGGAGGCCGTCCCCCCCCCCCCCCCCCCAACGTTGACTTAGACTCTGATTGATTTACAAAAGTAAATAATGATTGTTAATGTATATTTTAAGATTGACTATGTGCAGTGCACGATTTATTGCACACAAAAATGAATCAACAAATTAGTAAATGATGGCCACAAAATATTTTTGCGACTAATGTTTTTTTTTGCTTAATATTTGTACACGCATAATAGTCAGATCATAAAAACCTATAATCATGCTCAAGCATTGTGCACAAAAATGAAACAACTGAATAGTTTGTGGTCATTATTTTTAAACATTCACACATCAAATTTATTACAATTCATACATGTACTATTACGTTTATCTATTCAGTGTTGTATGAAACCAAAAAGTGCCCTTACCAGCATTAATCCATTCCGCTATGATATTAATTATTTTTAGAAAGTATTCGGCAACGTTTTTGTTGGACGAATTATAGTCTGAAAATAAAAACTTATTTTCTCGCTTCAACAATATTTTCTTGGTAAACAATTTTTTTTTGAGCGTAATAAGATATTTTTTTCAAGAAAACATGATTTTTCTAAGAATATTTTCTCAAGTCCAAACATTTTTGCTAGTCCAATCCCTTTTTTGTCAATCATCGGTAATCCAGTGTAATACATCGTATTTTCGACAAAATAATTTTCCCCCCCACATTTGCACGGATCTTCAACTGCTTTATCAAAAAGTCCTTTTCACGCGCAGCATCCCCGAGTTGATTCAGCCGGACCGTTTGAGGGTACTTGAAAAATATGTTTGCCCCCGTACAGCAAACTTTTCTCCACTCCCGTCCGTCAAGTCCATTAGACGAATAACAGTTTAAGCGTCGCGAGTGACAACCCAAAACTTGGACGACCCGCGGAAAAGTATGGCGAAAAAAGCGGAAAAAAGAAAAACCTCGAACGCCCAAGTGCCTAAATGTTTCCGAGCGCAAGTTTTCCTTCCTTTTCCCAGAGGCGGGCGAAATCTCCCAAAAACGAGGTATACGTTTGGGAGAGCCCCTTCGCGGGCTTACCCGCGAAAAGTAGGGACAGCCGCGGGCCACGCAGCCCACAACTTAACAATGTACCCACCACTGTTATGCACGTACGAACGCGCGAATCTCCGGATTAAGCCGTCCGATTACCCTCGGGCCTTTTTCCGCGCGCGCGCACAGCTCAGGGCGGCCCGTATATGGGTTCTCGGGGCCAAATTTAAATCTCGCCAAGCTCGGCCCATTAGAACCGAGGGTAAACACACACCGGACCGAGCGGTGCATTAGACCAGTGTGCGTACAGTATGTCCCTGTTGTGGACACAGCAGCTTCCCTCCAGCGCCCGTTTTATGCATATATATATCTGTATTACAAGGCGAACACGTGTGCACTTAGATGCGGAGCCAAGTGTCTATTCCCACGGAGATTGCCATGGGAGTGTTTCGCGCCCGTATGCCTTGGAGTACCCATCCGCTTCGTTGTAGGTACAATGTATGTAGTTGTATACACTTGTGCACGACATTATCCGGTGTTAATTACGCGCTCGCTACCTCCGAATCGGTCAAAGTGTTTCATTCAGCCCCGGGCGCTGTTGCGAACCCTGCACGCGCGAAGAGCAGATCACCGTCCCGTCCCCCGTCAGCTTCTTTCCGCCGCCGCGGTGCGAAACGATGTTTTTCTCTCTCACTCGCGCAGCTTTTGCCAAGGGGAGCGCTGATGCGCGTTTTTCCGGCGCTTCGTGGGGGGGCGCGCGACCGCGTTCGCCAACATTTTGATTCGAACGAGGCTTCCGCGGCGACTCTGTCAAAGGTGCATGGCCGTGCGCGTGCCGATGCTACGAGCTCAGAACGAGCAATAAATTTGTGCAAAGGGCTAGGCCAACGATTTTTCAGCCAAATCGATTCCAGCCATTCGAAGCATTGTAACAATACTTTGGAGAAAAACCTTGGATACAAAAAAAAGTGTATTTTTTTTTAGCTTTACAACTTTCGTGTTCAACACTTTGACCCAAACTGTCGAACAAAAATATTGGGTATCGCGGAACGATTTTTGGACAATTTCAAACGATTTTCGTTGATCAAAGCGTCGGGATGAGATTATAGAGTGAAAAGTATGAGTGAAAAATATTTTGAAGTTATTTTCAGTTATTTTTGCGACCAAGGGCATTTAATTGACTTTCTAGAGAAAAGTGTACTGCAGACAAAAGCTGTATTTCATTGAGATCTACAATTTTTTCTCAGAACACCCTAGTTTATACTGTTAATTTGCAAAATTACAACGAAAAAAGAGATTTTTTTCCCTCGAAGACTCTATCGTAAAAATGGTGGGATTTTTTTCCCTTTGACGAAACTTCGCCGATTTTAAACCATCGCGTTCTATGGTGAAGACGACGATCGGAAGACGACTACCAAATTTGAGGTCAATCAGATGAAAATCGAGATTTTATTACGTACACACAGGGTTGATTACATACACCATTGGACCACTTTGGATCGCACTCATATTAGGGTCAAAATTCGTTTCATGTACCAAATAGTCATTTTATAGATGGTCACACTTTTCCCTCCTGTGGAGCAGTCGTGCCTAAAAATTGTAATACGAGCTTTTCTCTGTGTACGTGTATGTATGCGCAGGTTTGAGCAGATGAGGTTCCTTGGATATTTCGAAAAAATAGAGTAGCAGTAACACTGAGAGCGACAGCAACACTGACATTGCTCGACTATAAAGAGTTTCGCGTATCATCTGATCGATCCACCGTGGCTGCAAAAATCTGATTTTTCGCGAAGAAAAACGATGCGCCTATATACTCGACGCGATAAGAAAAGATAATATTTACCGATTCGGATCGTCGAATTTTTCTCGGTGCGCGGAAATAAAATTTATCCTATCGAGGGTGTACTTTGCGCACTATCAGTACAGAAATTTCAATCGAATACATTGTACCAAAGTAAAAAAACAGTAATCGATCGATCGATTCAACGTGCAAGAAACGAAGACGCGTCGCATCGTATATCGTTATCAAATCTCTTTGCGGTGAGTTGGAAAACGTACAGTATACAGTGCGACAAGTGCACGCGTCAATGAATACGAATAAGCAGGATGAATTATGACTGCGCTATTCATCACATCGCGTACCGTCTCGATGATTCCTTGATTTAATTTCGTGTGGCTTCGATGACATTTCATACGTGATCATTATTTATGAACAATCATTATTTATGTACAAAAACAAAGACCCGTACTCTCGAAAGCCCTCGCAGACACCCATCGCCATCACCATTTTCAATACGAGTGCTGGAAAAGAAAAACTCGCAATTTCGCTCGAAACCGCACTCGAGAGAATCCTCACCGCGTACTTTTCGACGCCACCCTCCAAAACTAATGGAAGCGAGTACGCAATGTACGACGGGGACGCGCGTACACACCTTCGTAAACACGCTATCATCGCCCGGCGTGTACTCGAAAAATAATTCAACAGCTGCGTCCCGCGCGTTTCATAAAAGCTGCTAATACCGCGTCGCCCGTAACGTACACGTACATACAAAACGACGACGAGGAGGAGAGGGAACACGCAGACGCTAACCTGTTATGCATTAGCGGCGCACGATAAACGCTGCGGGTGGTGTCGCGCGACAGAGTAGCTCAGGGGCCGTATAGAAATGACGGGGGGGGGGGGGGAACGAGACAAGGGATGAAATAGATCGAGAGGACGGCTACGCGGGGTACGGGGGAGCGAGAGAGCTCAGGACGCGAATAAAACAATTAAGGGGTGCGTCGACGCACACTCGAGCGAGCAGCCCCTCGATCGCGCGCTGTGCGCCGCGCCGCGCTTGAGCTGTGCAGTTGTGCAGTGTGTAACCATGGGGGCTGACTGTTCGGGCGGTCGGCTGTGTAATCGTTGCTCGGCAATAAGATTTACCTTTTGGAGAATCTGAGCGGACACTGGTTTTCGAGGCCCGCGCGTTGGGTTATTATTTTTTGTAAGGGCTCGTACACTTTGCGCTGGATTGTTTGATTTGGTACGGTTGGAAGCAAAACAACATCAAATTCATCAATACGATTTATCGATTTATGAAGTATAATTTAAAACACTAATATTTATGTGTATTATTCTACTTGCATAATATTTCTATCGATGATTATTTTTGTTTCCATCATCATTACGATTTATTAATACTTACGGTTACAGTAATATATAAGACGTAAAATGTATTGTATTGTATTTATTATGATCATGATAGCGGTATCTCTGTGTTGAATTTAAAATAAATAAGTATCAAAAAAGGTAAAGAATTATATTAAAATATTTTCACGCAAAAGTTTTCCCTCGAGTTTTCCACTGTGTTGGAAAAAACTTCAAAAAGTATGCACGGAAGACTTGAACTGGATAACGCCGTGGCTAGCAAGTTTTCCGTTCTCGAAAATAATTCCAATTCAAATATAGCCGATGAGGTCGGTGCTTTTTTTAACGCCCGGGGCACCCGGGGAACCGGAGAAAACTTTCCAATTAAAGTTTGCCCACGGTAATTCACGAAGCCGGCTAATTGGCAACAAGCAAAGCAATTAGCGCAGCTCGCAAATTAAAATCCTCATAACATTTTTACAAAGTTCGCTGCGGCGATTTCTCCCCCGAGTTACCTCCTGCACATACAGAATCGTCACTTCAATTTTTCGTGACTCTAAAGTTTGATGAAACTTTTTGACTAAATTTCGACCATAAAAAAAAGGGTCCTTTTCATTCCGGCCCGAATGAAATAATACCATATCAGATCGTGCTCGTACATCCTAAGAAGTCTATAAAAGCTCATAATACCCACCGGACGAAAACAACCCTCCCTTGGATAATATAATGTACTCACGGCACAATGCGCCGCGTCCGAAAATATTTTTCAATAGGGTTTCGATCAAATGAGCAGCACCCGGAGCAATAGAGGAGCCGATCGTCATAAGAATCCGATTAAGTCGGCCAAACATATTTTGACAGCGACAGCACGTGACCCAACAAAAACGCCGCCGCCCTTAATCTACTTAGCACCTGCACCTGCTCCCCCTGCCTGCCCGTTCCTATATGCAGGCGCCTAAACGCATACAACGAATGGACTCGCAACCATCTCCCGTCCGTCCATCCATCCGGCGATTCGAGAAACGGTTTGCATTTCGAGGACGACAATGAACCGACTGAATAATTCAGTGGCACGAACAGAGAGGGAGAGATAAGGGCATTTTAAAACTACAAATCGCCCGCCCGCTCAGCATCGAAAGGGCCAGTCGTCCACTGCATACGTTTCGTTCGCGAGTGAGACCGAATGGCTTTTTTTTGTTACATTTTTTTCACTCGTCGCGTATACATAACACTCGAGTTTTCCGAGAAACAAATTGTCGGTGCAGCGACTAAACATTTACAATTGTCTATCTTATCGTGCACGCGCTGGAGGAAAACGCGCAATAAAATCGTATACATATATGTGTATAGCAGAGCCCCAAGAAGAAGAAGAAACTGATGGATCTGAATTTTCGAGCATCGCGTGCAACATGAGTACGACGGAGATAAGAAGGAAGTGTCGTGCCTTTATCATCAGCATCATCATCATCATCGGGCGACAATCGTATACAATGGTAATGAAAACGTTAAGGTGACCTTGATCGTAGAGAGGCGTGCAAACAGTGCATATGACACTCATGTGCCTTGCACTTCACACTCGGAGACTGATAAGTGTTGCGGTGATCGGGTGTTTTATGACGGATACGTGTACCTACTTGCACTATACACGGCTCAAGTGCGCATTTTGCTTTTCGCTCGTTTACGGCGCGCATTAGGGGCACTTGGCAGTGCTTGTTCAGTCATCGTACACACGATTGCGCAACTATATACGATAACGTTTTTTAACAAGCGTGCAACTCCAGATGTATAATATATATATATATATATATATATATATATATATATATACGTGGGGTTGCTTAGGTTTTTACTCATTTTTCGAGTACCCGGAGATCATGCAGGTGTATTTTATCGTTATCCGACAGTCTTGTTGGATCGATACAATTTATTTCATAAAATGTTTCTAATGCTCGTGCACATTTTTTATGATACAATACAAGGTGCGCGCAATAACGCGGTTATCTTTTCTTCTTACGTGTGCTGTACGTGTGGGAAGAAATATATTTTGTACAAAGTTGTTTTGTAACGTGCGCAGCCACTCTTGATATGCGTATTAAAGTTAAATGAACCACATTACACGAGTGTGATTTTGGTTTTTTTAGGCACGACTGCGCTGCAGGAATTTCCTAGATTTTCGTCAGAGTGAACGATGCAGTCATAAATAAATAGTCTATTTAGGCTGCACCACAAATTTTAAACATAACGTTCCAAATAATTTTCACCAACACCTAACGATCGATGATATTGCATTAAAAAGAAAAAACGTACCAACATGAACAAACCTGAAAAAATCGATTTTTGTACTTTACTTCACATCGTTCACGTATACGGTTGAAAAACAGTATAGATCCAAAACAAGAAAACTGTTGACCTACTGTTGTGTAGAAAAATTGATTTCATCCCTTAATTTCCACTGAATAAAGTCTGAGAAGTCGACATAGCATATACTTATAATATGTATTTATCGTAGCACAATGATTTTTGGAAAAAAAATTTACAATCTTCTGCACTTATTGCTCAATTCAATTTATTAATGCACATAGTTTTTCCGTTTTTGTAGAACCCCGCATAAGTAAAATTCGTACATGCACATCTGATTTAAAAAAATTAAATATGGTGTGTTGAGTGGGGATTGAACTTTTTATGTCATAGTTTCGGCTGAAACAGTTCTTACCAATTTGTGGACGCAAAAAGTAATAATTTTGTTGTTTTAAAATTGAAAAAAAAAAAAAATAGCTGATAAAATCGATTTCATTTATTTCGGTAACATTATCTAATAGTTGAGATTCACGTATAGACAAGAAAAGTTGTGGATTGAAAATAATTCAGTGTCAAAATAAACAATAATCATTATTATGTTTCAAAAAAAAAAAAAAATCCCAAACACAGAAAATAATAAACGATTCAAAGTCTATCAAAAATAATCGACGTTCTGTACGTTAGAAACATAACGTTTCTTACAATGAAAAACATGCGAAAGTTAATTTATAGCTCAGAACAATGTAGCCACTCGTTGGTCGTAAATTAGCGATAGCGTATATAGACTTTGGTAAATATTAGCATACGTATAAACTATTCCACCACAAAAGCAATAAAATACAAATTTCCTCATTTTCCATTGTTCATCGTCGTTTCTACGCTTTCATAAATATATACCCTATACAAACACACACTATAGGAATACTAGATAACACTTTCAATACAATATCCGACCGATGATCCGTAATTTTCCAAACCCCGGGATATAGAGCGATCATATTTATACCCCCGATAAATCATTATCCATCCTTCCCAATTGATCCCACGCAAAAACCATCATGCTCGACATAACCGGCCCGTATTCTTCCCGATTGCGATCCGAAACCATATATCAAAAGACCGGATTAGCGCATCGGACCCCGCTGCACCATGCACCCCATCATCTCTGCGAAATTGAAAACCATTATTACACATCGATCGAGCTGTATTATACCCGACTGTGTACATACATATGTGCGTTTACCGGACGCAAACGCGACAATACATACACCAGAGACAGGCGCGCGTCGAATTTCCACAAAAGGCGCGTCGCTAGCGCGCGTATACATACTTAATACATCACACACGCATTTATATACACCAGCGGACAAACGCAAATTCACCGCGAACCTTTTCCACCTATCCTCCACACGAGCGCACACCAGTAGCGATTCCCGCAACTCCATACATATATATATATACCCTCTAATGACCCGTGCGATTGTCCGTGACAAATGGTCCCCGACCCTCGTACGTACGAATAACCCCGCGCGCGCCACGCACGCACACTCTCGAGCGAATACACAATACGAGTGTACCGTGCGCACTGCATTATACCGCTAATATGATCTCCATGATTTAGCGCCCCGCCCCGGCAGTTGGTACACCCCGCGTCGTCGCATGCACATGCATACACCCGCGCGCCCCCGTATCTTTCTTTCGTAGCGCACTGTACGTAAGTACAATGCGTATCTGGATAGGTGAGGCGGTTGCTCCTCTCCCCTGCGGTACGCGCGTGGCCCGTTGATTCCGAGGGGTCGGGGGCGCGCGGCACGGAATGACCTGTTGTGCCGCGCGCGCAAAGTCAAACATCAAGAAGCGAGTCCCCGTGCGCCGGTCCATCATACACGTATACATATACATACACGCGACGCCGGGGGTCGGGTTGTTGTCGCTCGCCGCTGCTGGCGGATTTTCACGGCATAACGCGTGCCGCGGAACTTCCCCCCTTTCGCGCGGCCCGCGTACACCGGGGGCTGGCTTCTGGTATAAATATTGATCCCGCCTGTTGATCGGGAGGAGGGGGGGGGGGGTGGAGGAGCGCGTCCTCGATGACAAAAGACAGCGCGAAGATTTATCGTCCTCGCTGGGGCCGTGGGCCCGCGGGGGCTCGATCCGCGCTCGTCGGGCGGAAAACGGAGACGGGCGTTTGCCGCGTGCTGTTGGGGGGCTTTTGTTTCGTCCGCGTGTGTAATATTGGGCGTTTGGGTGATGTATAATGCACGATGGTGCGTGTGCTGGAGATGATGTTTGTCGAGTTTGAAGGAAATGCGCAACGATTGGGAGTGTATCAATGGGGGATTCGATTGCGGGTGGAATGAGGGTTTTGTGCACTCGTGGGTAACGCGGGACTCGCCAACCATCTCGAACTTCCGAAGAAAAAGTTTTTTTCATGTCAAAGGTGTACGGGGGGGGGGGGAAGAGATGCTTCGTTCTTTTAATCATCGGGTGAAACATATTTTTGCACCATGATTACACTTTTTTGTATTTCATGTACGAAGTGAGATTTTCGTCGGTAAAAAGTGTAGTTTTCCCGAAAACTCGGCGTTGAAGGAAAGTAAAAGGATTTACCTTTGTAACGGAAAAAAAAAATTCGGTTGATCCAACTGCACATAAAATTGTTGCTGCAACTCACTTATATTAGTTGAGATATCTGTATGGATTATTTGGTTACTGTAACCAAAGCAAATAGTTATCCGATCCAACTTATTTTGGGTTGACGTCGGATCAATTATTGTCCGACATTAGTACACCTAACATAGCTTAATTAAAACACTGAATAATTCAAATTTTCAAACTATTTTATAAATAATAAACACCCAACAAAATTAATCGATATAATTTTTTTTGGCGTTTCTAAACATTTTATAGCAATTATTGTTTTATTTTTATCAATTAATTGTAACAAAATATAAATATGTAATAAAAAGTTGATTTTCTAATATTCTTTGTTTTTCAAACCTGACTTTTAAATTACACCTATTCACTTAGCACAACTGAGTCAAATAATAAGTGCCAATTATTATTTTTTTAAATAATAGGTATTCTCATAATAAGTATTGTCTAATGACTTTATCAGTCATTGCAAATAAATAAATAGTGAACACAACTAACTAATATTTTGAACTATTAAAATAGTTAGACTAACCATAAAACTATTATTAACTATTTAACTATTTTCAACTATTTTTATTGGTTCGGCCAACAATTTTTTTTTCCGTGGACATGGAACGCTTTCGAGCTTTAAAATCGAGATGGCACAACTGTTTCGAACTAAAACTCGATTAGCCATTCTTTCGAACCTTGAAATCATTGTGAAAAATGCCTTTATCCACCAAGACATTGAAATGTGCCTGGAAAAATAATTTGGGTGATTCTCCCGTAACTCACTCAGATCGACTGAAAAATTTGCTTAAAAAAAGATTGACGAAAAAAAAATGTTTTCTATCATAATTACTCTAAATCCTACTCAAAACAAGCACACAGAACTTGAAAAAAAATTACGTTCAATTTAGTGCCTCCGGTCGACAGTTACAGTGGTTCAAAGGTGAGCCATAAAAATCAACAAATGGGAGACTTTATGGAAATTTCGGAGAAAATCGTTATTTTTCTTCAAATCACTATAACTTTTGATCGGCGGCACTAAATAGGACGATCGATACATCTCCCGAAAAAAGGCCCCTTAGTCAAAACGCCGATACAAGTGTCTCATAGTTTTTCCCATCAATGCCATAAAAAAAGTTTCGTGGCAATACATTGCTTGAAACTCGAATAAAATGCATTTTGACTTTAGATGATCACAGAAATCCTTGGAACTGATATTCGGGAACTGACATTTCGAGCTTCGGAGTCCTCTTACAGCTCGTACACACAACATGCAGACCTATCCGCTTATGATCCATCTTTTGCAATCAGATACAGCAGGAAAATGCAGTTTGCGTACCTGTTTACGTGTACCTAGTGGTGACACAAGGTGATTCGGGAACTGACCCAAGTTTGTGTACGTGACAAAAAACGAAAAATCAAACGCTCAGACATCTACGAGATTAGGACTCCGAACGGCTTTTGCAGTGGCATTTGTTTACTTTTGATATGTACATTAAAATATGGCTGGTTGTTGGCCCCGTGTCAGTAAACACCACGTTTTTTAAGTCGATGTATTGTGTTCTCGTGCGACGTTTTTTTGGCCAAATCCCGGGAGAAAATGTATGCACTGATTACTTACACTTATTGGTTGATAATCAATTCAACTACAGTACGAATTTAATCCGTAATGACCGTAGTTCATAACGTGTATACTTGAGTCCTGCAAAAAACCTTAATTTTTAACTGGGAAGAGCGTTTATGGGCAAATTTGAGTTGGGGACAGTCCCTAGAACTGGCATTTTAACCCTATTTCTGCAATTTTCTTGGTAAAGGAGGTACTAAATCGATCCAAGACCATATGTCAAAGAAAGCTAACAACTTTTAACATATGCAACCACTTCAGTCGTATCCACATTCATTCGTATACGAGTTCACGAGCCCTGGACACGATCTGAGCAAGTTATGGGAGAATCACCCATATGATAAAATAAATCGATGTATTTGTTCATCCTGAAAACGACAATGTTTGAAGATACACTTATACTCGATTTATAAAAAACGAGAAAAAAAAAATTACCGTTGTACTTGAAAAAGCTCGTTCTCAGCACCCAACTCCTCGCGGCCATATTTTCATCGGGGGTTCCCGATCGCCGGGGCAAAAAAGAAAAGTAACAACTGTTTTGCTCCACTACGTCAACTTTTTCCTCAATCCCGGGAGAAGAGGAAAGAAGACCAAGTCCAATCTCCAGTGGGGCTCTTTTTTTCGGAAAAAAACGGCCCTTTCCCCCCTTCCTCCTCTTCCAATCAACGCGAATACCCAGCGAGAAAGGGCCGAGAGAAAAAGACGGAGCGCCCAGCTGCGCGCGTGCGGAGCTCTTCCTCCCTCCCGTCCCCCCGCTTTCTTCCCTCGGCGAAGTTTTCCTCCAAATCCGAACCCTCCCTCCTCCTCCGCGCGTACGCTGCACCAAAACAACCGCGCGCAATTTTCTTCCCTGCCGACTTTCGCCTCCGTGCTCAAACTTTTCACGACACATCCCATTTTCCCTTCCCATCGACGAATCCGACGCTCTCAGCGAGTACACCCCCGCAACGAGAGATATCCAAGAAGAGCCCCGCTGCTCGGGCACGATGCGGTGCAAAAACGTACGAGCGCCCGCGGACACAGCCACACGCACCCTCGGTACTTACCAACAACAGAAGAATGGAGCAAATGAAGCCTCCTAAATTTCAACACCCCTCGTCCCCTCCCGTGCACGCACGAGAGGGGGCGAAAGGAGCGTCCCTCCCGCAATCGTATCATCATCATCGACTCCCGGCTGCGTTGCCCCCCCCCCCCCCCCCCCCCCCCCAACCCCGCCCCCCCCCCGCGGTTTTCCGGGACCCGTCCCCCCCCCCCCCCCCC
>JAPYYV010022422.1:0-24059 GCA_030522625.1 Copidosoma aretas
GCTTCGCCCCCTGCACCCCCACCGGGGCTGCCGCCCCTGGACCCCGCACCACCTTTTTCACTAAACATTTTTTACTAATTTTTATAGACCGCAATAGTCTTTGAAGAATGATACTGACACTTGTTACTATATTGGTGCACGAGCGAGTGTCTTGGTATGTAAACGTGTGTTAATGTACGTCATAAACAATATGAAACAATTTAATACAAATTTTTTCTACTTTTTCTTAATTTATTTAATGTATCATTCTATTTTCCTCACACATATTGCAAAAAATCTTGTACGCAACTCGTGCGGGACGATTTCTCACACTCGTGTGATTGACTAGCACTCGTGGCCGTTGCTGGTAACTCGTGCCGTGCGATCACACTCGTGCTACGCACTCGTGTGATCAACTGGCACTCGTTCCCAGCAAATCCGGCCACTCGTACGGGAAATCGTCTTTTCCGCACTTGTTGCGTAAATAACTATTTCTTTGCATTTTGTTCAAGCATTATTGACATCCAATAATTTTCCATAATGATACACGGGTTGTTCGAACGTTGGATGAGTGTAGTGCTGATTGAAAACAGCTTTTTTAACTGACGTAAATTCATTGACGTTCATCTAATATTATGTATATGTTATTTTAAAATATTTCATTACAAAATACTATGATTTTCTTCTCTTATAATTTAAGTGCTACATTTTATTTATATATTTTTTCATTAAGTTTCTCATAAAATTTTATTTACGAATATCTAAATTTTTTGTACTTACTGTAAACGGTCAAGACTATTAATATCTCTACACATATTCAGTTTTCTATTTTTTTGAAATATATTTTTATTATTTCTCATCTACTCAAGTCATTTATCAGAGATTGTGTACTTTGAATTCACCAATATAATATAGTGAGCATTAAAAATCAAACAAGATACTCGATTAACATATTAAACTTACTACTTAGTTCGAGACCTGTTGGTGAAAATCTAAAATTTATATTGTAATTTATGTAAGTGCTGTAGCTAAAAATACACTAATTTACAATATATTAATATATCGAGGAAAAAAATTCTATGAAAATTGTCTCCTTTACTTTCTGCTTCACTTGGCTGATGATGTTACGTTTATTTACAATAACTTTATTGCTATACGAACTGATATGAATCTATACGCAGCACCAGAGCCAAGTCATTTGGACCCTATGATTTGATCTTTTTTCCAGTTAGTGCCATAAACAATAAAATTGGACATAATATTCGTTTCTCAATATTATTAATTATTTACGTAGAATGGTCACGATTTACCAAAACTTTGCTCGCACATTGCAATATTTTTGTCTAGCACTTGAGTTTTTGATAACGTGTGCAGAGAACTGGCGTGTATGTACGTGTTATCTGAATTTTTTTTTTTTTTTTTCGAAAGAAAGTGGTGCACTGAGTATGCGTATAAAACATTTATTTTTTGTGTGGTGTAATAAAATTATAATATATTAATATTTTAAGTCACATTCAAACCGATGTCACGTGGTATGATGTCAGAACTTCTAAATATTTTAGGGCTTGTTCGGGTTTGATAGGTAAACAAAAATCCAAACTATATAACCATATTATTTTTAACACCACGAATCACCATATGGTTATAATATATATTATACCTATGTGTACCACTCATTGAGAATAATATAACCTCAAAAATGTCTAAATCACTTTATATAGATTTTTTGATGTTGCTTGAAGAATTCTGATTACTTACAATGAAATGTTTTTAAGTAAGTCACAAGTCAAATGAGCGACTGTAAAATGAATTTTTTTTTAAAGTTGTCGAAACTAATGAAAATGTCAAAATATCGTTCATTGAATGAAATAAAGTTTTAATGTCAAATTTCTCATCATAATATTTCGCACAAAAGTTTCTAGAAACGATTTTGTGAAAATGCGTTTAACCTTAAAATTTTTGCAGACAATGCCTCCTATGCCTCTACCATAGGAAGTGAAAATGTTCGATTGCATTTTCATAATTATCTTTTGAATTAGTCGGTCATTCGCGTTTTCCAAGATAACAATCTCTTCGGGATTGCATGAGCTTCATTGTGCTAGTTTTTTATTCGTTTTTGACGGGCAAAATTTTTCATTTTTCGCAAAAAACGTAGAAAATTTACTGTTTTCCATAAAAACCTCTGTTAAGACAGTATTTTTAAAAAAGCTTTTCCTTGAGTTTCATGCGGTCAATTTTACTGGAATTTTAAATGAAAGCATATCGTAATCCAATAAACAATTTTACAAAGTTTCATTTCATTCTGACGACAATCTTTTCACGCATGAACCACCTTAATAAGCTCAGAAACTTGCTCATACAGTCTGCTTTAGGTTTCAGACAAAGTGTATTCAAATATAGTAAAATGACGTCTTGACTCAATGTTATACGTCAAGCAACTATAAGGCAATAAACCTCTAAAAATTCAGAAGTTCCTGCATCACCATCACGTGACATGGATTTTAATGAAAGCATAAAAATAACGCTTCGGAAGCAGTTTATTTCTCAATAATTTTTTCAGTAACTTATCATATTAATTTAGATGTACGTTCCTCTGAGGTTACTCTGGCGATGGGAGGTATTACTTTATTTAATCATACTGAGGGCCAGTTCTCTATGTATTCTCAGATAAATTCTCTTTCACAAATGTTTATTTTTGAAATTAATATTAACAATTAAAGTCATCGGCATTAACGATAGTGATAATAATAATATACTTTCATACCTCGGGCGTTTTTGAGTGCTAGCTGCGCCCTCGGTATAAGGAAAAATAGCATCCGCCACAAATGCGCATCCGCATACTTAACGGTCCCTTGGGCCCATCAGTGATCGCCCCAGAGAAGTGTACATTATTGACGAAAACTACTATCATTTTATAATACTCAATTTTAAGATGATCAACCAGCTGTTGCGGCATTCTACTGTTTTTTTTTTTTTTTTTTTTTTTTTTTTTTTTTTTTTTTTTTTTTTTTTTTTTTTTTTTTTTTTTTTTTTTTTTTTTTTTTTTTTTTTTTTTTTATCTATACGTGTATAATATTAATAGTTTATATATATATATATATATATATATATATATATATACTTCGCCTTAAACTGTTTTTGATATCTATGTATGAGAATAAACTACATTCGTAAATTGGAATTGACTCCATTTTTGATTGGCCGTCGCTTCGCCAGCATTGACTATTATTTAATAATAAGTGACTATAATTGAACGTTTTGATTATAGTATTTCTTCGTTCCCTTTCTGCTATACATTTAACCGATTGTCTTGTGTACTGAATTATTTATTCGTTTATTTATTTATCTTGGTTATTTTCATGTTCACCGTAAGTAGTCATGAAAGACCGGGCGTTGTGCGCTATTTTGCTGCTCAGGAGTTTGAAAGACTGATAAATTGTCAAGAAAAATAGGATCATCGCGCACTTGCGTACTATTGCGCTCGATGATTTTACAATCAGTATTTTGACTGCTCTCAAAGTTTCGGATCGGCGCTTACCGCAAGGCGATGGATCAAAGGTAATTCGGTTGTCCGGCACAGCAGAAAAACTTAAGGGTCCCGCGCAGGTACGAGGGATGTCGGCTTGGTCGGTTCTCCCAACGCAGATTTTTTCGCGTGCCGTTATTGCGATTCAGCCGATTCGCCGCTTCTTGCAGTGCCACTGGCCGCTCTACAAACATTTATAAGTACACAAAATCGCTATTTTGCCCTCATAATGTATATCCACCCCATTATTGCTAAGAAATTTTTTATTTTTCATTAGAAATTTCACTTTTTACTTCGAAATGACATAAGTATAGATTACACCTAAATAACTAACACTAATTATAGTTTTTTTATAAAATGCCCCATCGTGTATTTCACCAGCTCTAACAAACGATACAACTTTTTAAATCAACTTTTCACACAAGGGAGCTGTCAATTGTTAATTTTTTCCGCTCAAAAAGGTTCGATTAAATATAGCTAATTGAAAAATTGGCAATCGGTAGATTTGCTTATTTTTCAGTAGTAGCGTAGAATACATTTGGTTTTACAGTAGATATAGGTATTACAAAATATTGTACAAGCTTATTTGTTGGCGCTATACTTAATAGCGCTAATAATGATCTGGACAGAGTTGATTAATGGCGCACCAGCGCACGACATGCATATTATTTAAAATTCAAATTTTCGTCGGCAATTAAAAATCATATTTACATACACTCTTCCGAACAAGAGTATAATTGGATGGATGAAACGTTACACGCAATTTAGGATGAAAAAGTTTATAATCGAGATTAATTTCAAATGATTTTTTTTTTTTTTTTTTTTTTTCAACCACTTGGAGCAAATAATTAACGCATTAAAAGCTACACGCGAGTTTTAAATGGGTCAGTGTGATTAAAAACCTCGGAAAATACATATACCTACTGCTGGTTTGAAATTATCTATGCATATCATAATTTGCGTGCGATGTAAGTTCGCGATAAATTTTTGCCAGAGTTCAAGTGTTACAAATTAATATACAGACGTGTTCGTTCGAGCCAAATAATAGTAAGCTCTCAAGTACACAGAGTATGAATCCAATCTCATCGATTAAAAAAAAAGAGAAAAAAAAAAATTTCCTTTGCGTGAAAAGGGATGCAAATGGCACGTATCATATAATGCCGATACATGCATATAATTATATAATAATATGTATAATAATGTACCTGTGTCAGCTTCGGACTGGGGCATGAACTCTTGGAGCTCGGCTATCAGGGCGCTGATTTCCTCGGAATCCTTCTGTATGCTGCACAGCTCTTCCTCGTTGAAGTCTACCGTTATTTGCTTGCAGAGCAGGATTTTGGTGATGACGTTGCTGATGTTCGAGGGCCCCGATTTGCTCTCTGGAATCAATCCCGGGTCAAACGCACGCACGCACTCAAACTCGTGTGCAGGCATGTTTATATTTATGAATGTGTCTAAGCTAAGGGCAGGTTAAATATATTTTGTACACATACATTATACACGTTATTAAGCGCCCGTCAAAATTATCGATTCATCTGTATGTACTGTATACACACGCAAAGCGTACCCGCAATTTCACGCGAACAGCAAGCGCAACGAAGCGTATCAATTTTCCCGTTGTCGGCAGAGTTCGTGTTTCCCTTTGCGTCCTTACTACTCCCTCTCTTGCCAAGTTTGCTCGAAAATTTTCCGCGCCGCACAACGTGCCACGGGCGTAGTCGTGTAGTGTTATTGCTTGTATATAAGGTATAGGTGTATCCGTACATTATTAACGAGCATCGACAACCAGTGCCGGAATCCCAAATGAGGGCGGTTCGGCTGGCTCGATCCCTACTACCCCTTTGCCCCCCCCCCCCCCCCCCCCTTCTTTTTCCTTTCCGCCCGCCCCCCCGCACCCACCGCTGGAGCGGAGTCCCCTTATATTGTTCGCCAAGGTCTGATTTTCCCGCGCAAATCCACTGGGACCGACTGATTCGAGCGCGTTTTACATGATTGTGACGACCGAGTTACTTCGACAAGGTAAACCAAACAGTCGTAACCAGGGGGTTTCACTGGCGTCTCTGTGGAAAAACTAGTCAGCGAGTAAAAATGATAATTTTCAAACCAAAATCGAACCTTTGTTTTTTACACGAAATATTAATGAAAATCAGAATTATAATCCACATTGCGGGCGTAAAAGGGCGCAACAGGATAAATCCACCGGAGTGTGTATACTTACAAGCACAATATGCAAATGCACCTACACCTACGCTGGTGCAATTTTTCATTTTCCCTTTGGAAAATAAATTGTCCTCCGCGCGTGAGATAAATCGTGTTCCGTTTTCGCCGAAAGAAGTTTTTTTTTCTTTTTTTTTGTGCGGTTGAAAAATTGTACTACTATCAATTTTTAAGCAGAATGAATGGTAGGTGATCATCGATTTTGTCAGCCGCGCACCATGGTGGCACTTGCGTTTTTTTATTTTTCCCCCGTGGGGAGTGGGGGGGGGGGGGCAGATTTTAGTAGGTAATACTCGAATCAATCAATAGAAATCGATGCGCGCTCGTGTCGAATTTAAATTACATATGTACATACAAATGGTCTATATACCATACGGATGGTGAAAAATTGAGCGCGTTTGCGTTTACGAGAAAATGACTTTTGCAATAGCAACGGGCGATTCGGAAAAAAATGTGCGATCGCGTTACATTGCGAGTTCGATGAACAACAAACAGAAGAAGAAGACAAGCGAATTATATGTATACAGAATAATGTACGATGGACATATATAAAGGATATAATTACCAAAATACTCGGTCATGTCCATCGGTATGACCTGCACGAGGTTCTTGCTCTTGTAGAGCTCCCGCAGGAAGAGCTGGGCAACGAAGAAAAGCAGCACGAGGTTCGGACTGTCGGCTGGTATGCCCGAGTCCATGGCGCTGCAATGGCCATTGTCGAATCGTTAGCATAGTTTTTTTTTTTTTTTTATTTCTCGTCATCGAAGCGCTGCGCATCACGATATTACACACGATTTACCTGCGCATCTGCGGCAGAACCAACTGCGAGGTGTTCTTGCAGGCCTCGACGCAGCCGCGGCGCAGCTTGCGGATCTTCTCGCGTAGTTCCGGACAGTCGCGCGCCTGGCCGATGCTGATCAGCAGGTCCCGGAACTGGGCGACCTGGCTGTTTATGTCGTGGATGTGCTGTCGGGGGGATGATGGGAGACACAATGCTTACTCGTCGTGATTGTACAAAAAATGATCTCTTTTTTTTTTAGACCTTTATATATTCTGTACGCTTTTTGCTCTGTTTATATTCACGAATATGTACATAAATATGTGCGTATGTATATATATATATACGTGTCAAGGTTACAGACTCTCCTTTCGCACTCTAGCTCCCATCAGTTGCAGATCGCGCCGATTCGCAGAGCCGCGCGCTCGCGAGCTAAGCGCGATGCAGCTATGCGCGATGCTAACTGGAGCGCGAACAAAAAGGGGGGTGGGGGGGGCAGCCTTTTCTCTACCCCCTCCTTTTATTTTTCATCCCTTATATCGTATATTATATTATATCGCCTGCATTTTTTATACACGTCGTATACGACACGTGAGACTCGCTCACTTATTCCGATTTGGCTCGGCGCGCGAGAGGAGTTTAGAGCCCACTCGAGCGACTCGAGCGACTCGAGCGAAGATTGAAAAGGGACAATAAGCACGGCTGAGGGTGCAGAGAAGAAACAGCTCCGGGCCGTGCGGCTGAGAAACTGTTGACCCTTAGAAGAGAAAACCGAGTGCACTTTACTTGTGTATGCATGCACAAATAAGTACAACATAAGTATACATCAGAGCCGCGGTGGTTCATCATCATCATCATCATCATCATCATCAACAACATCTTTCTGTACATGCACGTACCTACTTATAATTACTACGCGAGTGTCCCTGCTGGAGCGCGCATACGTGTTTGAGTGGGTGGGCGTATACTAGTGTACAACGTGCCCAGCTGTGTCATCAGCTGCTGTACAATAACATCACTCGCGAGTCCCGCGAATCGCGCGCGAGTATAATACGTATGGAGCGCGACCATCCATATATTATATGTCTATGCAAAAGAGCGCGCGCGAAAGCTCTCCTCGGCTGCGACTGTTTATGTCCACCCCGTCGTCGTTGGCGTGATTTCGAATCGCGCGCGCGGGAGCGGGGGACACTTTTTTTTACACGTCTGCATAGACTATATTATTATTATTATAACCGACGAAAATATGCGTGCACAAAATAACGGGCAAATCGCTGGAACGTGGGGGACTCACCACGGCGATCGTCGCCTCGTCGTAGCACGCCCGGCCGGAGGCGGAGCCCGAGGCCTCCGTCATCGTTCGCCGTCGGCGGAGGTTGGGGTGGTGGTGGTGGTGGTTGTGGGGATGAGGAAGAAGGTACTGCTGCAGCTGGCTGAACCGCCTGACGGGCTCCGCGTCCTCCTCCACCTCCTCGTGATGATTCTCATCCTGATGGTGTTGCTGTTGTTGTTGTTGTTGATGATGGTTGTGGGCACTCCTCCTCCTCCTCCAGCTCGGGCGCCTGCCTCACTTTTTCGCCGGGGGGCTCTCGGGACTCGGCTCGGACCCTCCCCCGCCCCGGGCCTCGGGCGCTTCCTCCTCCCCTTCCCGATGCTGCAGCTCCAGCTCCGTTGGCTGCTGCTGCTGCTGCTGCTGCTGCTGCTGCTCCGAGCGACGCTGGTGATGATGACGATTCTGGCGCATAGCTGTCCTTTCGCGGGGGCGGCGCGCGACCGACTGATTGCGGGGAGGAGTGGGTGGCGCACGAGAGCGTACGCGGCGAGTGGCTCCCGCGCGAGGACTGAGCCCGAGCGGAGCGCATGTCCGAGTAGGGGCGCGCGTCCGTCGGCCCGTATCGACTGACGTCGCGAGCTTTCGCGCACCGCGCACACCGCGAGTCCTGGGGGAGCTTTCCGCGCTTCCGAAAAGCCCGGTGGTCGCCGCCCGACCCAATGTCAGGCTACGTCGTTGTTGTTGTTACCGCAGCCACAGCTGTGATGTGGTTGCACGCGCGCGCCGGATCGATTGTCCCGTGGGACGGAAAGCTCCGTGTGCAAGGGTGGACCGCCGCCGAGGATCTCCCCCGCGCGCGAATGAAATTATGTACTTACTCTCGCTTGCTCCCTCCCTTGGTCCTGCAGTCTGGTCTCACTCTGATCCTCTTCGAGCTTCCTGCTGCCCTGTATACTTCTATCATACTTACATACAAGCCCCTAACGCAGGGTGATTTTCCAAGGCGAGGGCCCCGATGTTTGCTTCTACTTCGACTTTTCCTCGATTCCACACGCAAGCTCGATGTATCCCACTTGAAACTTTACGATATGAGTTTGCGGGTCATTGCGGGGCCTTGCGTTGGGATTTCGATTAAGATGTAGCGATTGTGAACGAAAAACTTCTTCGACCTGTCCATTCAAATGTACAACTATTGTATTAGCGCATAATTTCGGTACAGATCTGCAAGCTCTTCTGGTATAATACATGCTCAGGTGTCGGAGGGATTTTTTTTTTGCTCGCGCCAACGAGCTTTTTTTCTCCGCCCTTTTTGCGCCGATCCGCTCGAGCGTAAAACTCGTTTTAAAAAGTTTCCCTCGCTCGTCGTAAAAATAGCCCCCTGTAAGTGCGTGCGCGTCAATACGCGCATCACTTATATTTATACATATACATTATGTAAAGAATACGCGAGGTCACATCAAAAATGGAGAGGCCCCTCATTACGTTTGAACGAGCTGTTGTAAAAGTCACACGGTACAACTGATCGTTTTTCGATGACAGGCCTTTATATATGTACACGAGTCGCGCACAATTTTACGAGTCAAACTCATGCACGGTTTTCATTTGAATGTGCGCGAAAATTCACCAAACACGCGTGTATTTTAATTCGGAACAAAGACGGCCCACGTATTTTGAACCGGCGAGTTTTCTCTCTGATTTTTTCGCGGAAGCACGGGACGCGTCAGGTGCTGCGGGTGAAACGGAATACCATGATGTATCCATCCCTCGTGCTTTTGGGGCACTCTATTTTTCTTTCCCCCGTCTGTCCGTCCGTCTTTCCGGAATTAAAGAATAACAACTATATTGATATGCCAAACAGACGCTGATCGATTGTCCCGCGCCTCTTCCTACGACGACGACGACGACGACGACGACGACGACGACGCTACTGATTGATCACCGTATAAGGTAGCAGAGGGAGTTTTCCATTAACTTCAATCAACTGCACGAGAAGTCCGCAAAAACTGGGGCGGAGATATGCCGTATACGCCGTGAGAACGCGATGTACCTGCGCGAAATATAAAGGAGTTTCGAGAAATATATGGCTCCGCGCGCTGCTTCTGCGTGATTAACTTTCATATTTAAAGGAGGTCGCGTAAGGGCAGCCGGTCTTTGGCGTGATTTCCCGATCGGATTATGGATGAGGCGCGTCAATTTTTCATCCCCGTCTGCCTCGTCGCGGCGTGAAAAGAGCGAAGGAGGAAAAGAGTTCAATACATTCGTTTAAAATTTCGGTATTAATATTGTACCTTTGTTTGAAATAATTTCACTTCTGTTTAACGGGGCATGTACTTATATTATAATACATCAGATCGTATGCTATCGATAGAGTCCAAGGTACGAGGGCAGCTGTAACATCAGACGGCCACCACATGATATTTCCCGATTGATTGCTCGGCTCTTTTGTCTGTTTGGGGATCAGCTTTCAATAAATGGACGGAGGAGCTTCGATTTCCCGGAAAAAGCTCAAATATTTGTCGCACGTGGCGATGGTAGTGGTGCGCTGATGCTGCAAATTGGATATGAAAATGGCGTAAAGTCGAGTTGCAGCTTACGACAACGAGTCAAGTATAATAAAGCAGGTCAGAACGGCTTTTCCGCAGTTCCAGCGGAGTTTGGTGACTGGCACTATACTTACCGTCGGTGTCTTCGCGAGGAAGAAAGGTACAAACTCGCCCGGGGAATGAATTTGAACTTTTGATTGAAGGGTGTATAAAGCGTACGCTGCGAATGAGATTACCAAACTAGTGTTAAGCAGCCTGGCGCAGCGATATAATACGTATGTACAGGATTCGTCAATGGACCAGTAGAGCAATTTTGGACGGCTGCAAACGATTGCTGAGTCGGATCGTAAAATTTGCGGGCTTACGTCAAAGTCAGGAGGAAAAATGTAAACGGGATCCATCGAACATTGTTGCTATCCAAGTGCATTTCAATACGTCAAACGTATACGTATATATATACGAGTATATCGAATGGAAAAACGCGACTCCATATTTATTATTTTTCTACGAACTTGATGGTTTTGCAGTACCATAATTACAAAATCCAGAGAATTTTTCGCCCAAAAACATTGCACCGCTCCAAAGGGAAGAAATATTAGGTTTCGTACGAGATTGTAAAGGCTTTAATTTGCGAGCCGAGATGTTTACGGCACGAGCCGTAGGCGAGGGACGTAACGAGGTTCGTAAAGAAGCCTTTGCGATCGAGTTACGAATGCTATTTTCCCTGCCGAGGGTGCACCAGGGTTCCAAAAAGGCCCGAGGTAGGAAAATCCCATACAGTTTCGAACGAGGCTAAGAACGATCGAAAAGTGTCTGCGGAAAATTAAAATTCTGCGCAAGGGTGGAGCAAACGAAACCGAAAACCACGATCATACAATTGCAATGGGAAATATGCCCTGTTCTCCCCTGTGCACGCGATGGGGAAAATAATTAGAAGTCAAAAACTGAATGAGCAGCGGCGGAGCAGACAGCGCGAGCAACAACATATGCATATGCTATGTACACTCGACGGATCTTAATTCAGAAACCGCGGCCACTGTTATATACGTGAAGCCGAGAACTCGCAGGACACACTCCCACAGTGCAGCCGCAGGGCGAAGCTCCATTAGCTCCTTTCGCGATGGTCAACACACGCACAGGTGATAATTCTGCGGCGGGCGAGTATGAGGGTATGGTAGATACGTGATGCAGGGTATATAATAACTACCCGCGGACTCGTGCAACAACGTACTGCAGCGCGCCAGTTTGACGGCTGTTTAAAATTTCAGCGGGTGCTTTTCCGCGGTGAAAAGCGCCCGAGCGAGCTTGCAGCGGCAGCATAGAGGTAGAATAACAGCTGTATGTATGCGCATAATTGAAGAACCGCCGCAGCAGCCGCCGGGAGAGCGACGGAGGCCCCTACCCAATACATGCATATACACGCGTCTGTTGATGCTCTCCCTTTTTTCCAAGATGATGAGTATAGTCACGTGTGTCATCCAATTGAAAGGGCGCGCGTACGTTTATTGCGGCAAATAGCGCGCGCGGGCAGGGATAAAGATAAAGTTGTACATACATGGATCGAAGCAAAAGGAGGAGGAGGAATGCCGGGGCGAGCCTCGGGCGTCTGCACCAGTGAGCCGTTGGCGAGCGAGCGAGGGAGACACCGCAGTGCAGCAACAACATCGGAAGGATGTCGTCGGTGCGGGCCGCGGTGGTGGCTCAGCTGCTGCCGATACTCGCCGCCCTGGCGGCCGGGACGGCCGTGCCCCCGTCCATGGTATTCAAGACCTACGAGAACGACACGATCCTCCTGCCCTGCCACGTCGAGGACCTCGGTGAGTGACGGCCCGGACGGTCCTCCGACCTGTCTCGCTAATGAGCAGGAGCTTTTTTTTTTTTTTTTTTTTTTTTTTTTTTTTTTTTTTTTTTTTTTTTTTTTTTTTTTTTTTTTTTTGTTTTGTATTTGTTTCTTTTTTTTCCCTTGTGTTTGTTTTTTTTTTTTTTTTTTTTTTTTTTTCTTTTTTTTTTTTTTGCGTCGTCGTCGAATCTACAACAGAGAGACCATATTTTTAAGATCGATTTGAGCATCGTTTGGAACATCCCTGTACCCGCCAAGCGTTCGGGTTCGCAAGCTGCGCGAATAATCAGGAAAGTAAGGGGGGAAAAGCGTTTTGCTCCTCGGCTCGTCGCGACCCTGTATACCACGCGATTTCGCTGAGCCGGATATCACTCGAACGCGGATCTCGCGAGGATCATGGATTTTGTATACGTACGGCGGGTAAGTATATCGTACACGCGACTCGGGAACGGGGTGCGGGAAAAACGGGGAAAGAGAGGTGCACTTTCAGCGAGTTCGATCGACGACGTTTTCCCTCTGATACCTGGTAATGCACGACAAGCAGGGGTGGAGCCGCGGGTGCTCTGGTGGAAGGAGCTCGACGAGAACGGCACGGCGACGAACAGGCTGCTGGCGGACAGCGGCCAAGCGTCGGGCATGGCGCTCGCGAACCCGCGGATACGGATGTGGGGCAACCGGAGTTTGGAGATCACGCGCGTGAGGACCGAGGACGGCGGCAGGTACGTCTGCGTGCCGACACTCGAGAAGATCGGCTTCGCGCCGCAGCAGAGGCCCGAGCCCTGGGGCCACATCACCCAGGTCCACGAGATCCAGGTCATCTGTGAGTACGTGCAGATATAAATGCTCTCTCTCTCGATCCTGTTACCTATTTTCTGCAGCAGCAGCACCTCTCTTCTTCCCCGCGTTATACCTGTGCTTATTTTTTCATTTTCCTCCCTCCGAGGAGGGGTGGTGCCCTCCGCCGATCGGGAAATCGATTTTTCGCGGCTCGGCGCTTCGAGAGCAAGTCCAATCTTTTGACTTTCCCCAGTGCTTGACTCCCATTGTGCAGAACGTATACGACGACACTTGCACCGACTTTTGCAAAGCCCAAAAAAAAAAATAGGCGCCACAAAAAGTCCGCGCGTATCGCCCGATCCGCGCCGAGCCACGGCCGAATTTGCCCGGCGAACGTAAAAGAAAGAAAACAATAATAAACGACGTAGGTACACGTGCCCGCAACGGCGGCGAAAATTGACGGATTGTTCCGCGCGGAACTCGATTTTTATCGACGAGTGAAATTTTTTCACAAAACGTACATGCATTCGGTTCGTACACTCCCTCGGGCCCCTCGAATATCGCGTGCGACCCTCCATCACCGGAACAATTTACGAATCAATGGGCATATATATACATTCCCGGCCCCCGAATTTTTACGCGTGGGAGGTACGGCATATGCATGCCCATTTTCGAACAGAGTTATACTTTTGACCGTTCGTACTATACAATACGGCCCGTTCGTGCGGATGACAATGCACGCGCGGCGGCGGAGCGGCTCAACGCGGGCCGCTTTTTGTTCCTGCATTAGGCATAACTCTACTCTGCCACTGTATACCTATGCATATATATGCACGCGTGAGTATACCGCACACCGCGCGTACCACGTATCTTTTAACATCTTACCAGTCCCATTCTTTGACAATAATAATAATCATTGACGAAAATCATCGCGTCCCGTACACATTGTACGTTTGACACTGCGTGTCCCCTGCGCATCGGCACAATGGAGCGCGTAACACGCGTATAAAGATATAAATATGTATATATATATATATAAGGAACGAACGGCCGAGCGAGCAATGCGAGGTGGTAAGTATAATAACTTGTATGGAGACACAGCCTCGAGCCTCGCGCGGTGCGCCCGTGCTGCAGAGGATGAAGAACAAAAAAGAAACTAAACTGGGAAAAACTGCTGCGGTTCGGGCGAGCGCGTGTCTGGTAATAATTCACCGAATTCACCGTGGATTTCCGTGATGGCTGGGTTTTCCGGGGCTAAGTATTATATAAGGTGTACCGCCCGCGTGCGTGCGCGTGCACCGTGACGTATCATATATTTATTATACGAACGGATGGGGCTCGGGGGATGGTATATTATTATTATCATCATTATCATCATTATTGTTATGATGATCATGTAACGTGCGCGTAATACGCGACGGCCGAGCGCGCGCGGTTTCCGATCGAGCGTATACATATATATATGTATTACAAATCGGATTTCTCGCAGAGCCCCCGTGAATCGAAGTTAATCATCAGGGGGGGATGATTCTGCTGCTGCTGCTGCTGCCGCGGAGGTTGCTCATCGCTCGGGAAAAGGAGAGCAGAGAAAAGATGGAAAAGAAAAGACACGACCGTTCGTTGAAAGAGCAGATAGGTATATGTGGGTGATGGGTACCGATTAGCTGCAGCCTACATTCGCACGTCCCACCCACGCCGGCTCTGCCCGGCCCCCCCCCCCCCTAACGAGCTAAAGCCGAATGAGCCATCGCATATTTCATCAATATCCGCCGCATGACACACGTACACAAAGTAACTCTATGCTTGGCACTGTCAGACCCGCCGAGCGTCAAGACGGTGCCCAAGGAGGGCCTGCTGGAGGTGAGCTTGAACGAGGAGGCGGAACTGGCGTGCGAGAGCGAGGGTATACCGAAGCCCGTGGTAACCTGGAGGTTCGAGGGCAGGGAGCTCACCTCGGGCAAGCGGCTGCTCGTCCACGCGACCAACCGGAGCCTCGCGGGCGTCTACACCTGCCGGGCGAGCAACGGCATCGGCAGTCCCGCCCGCGCCAGCATCGAGCTAAGGATCAAGCGTGAGTTTTTACCACGGATACTTGTATGCTATGTTTCTTCCATCGATGCTACGGAAGTAAAATACTTTCGACACCCGCGAGGAAATTTATTATTCAGAGCGGTGCTTTGGTCGATTTGTCCGCGGAGAAGCAATAGGATGGATATTCGTGATAATAATAATTAGACGGCACTTTTTGTACACTGGATGACAAAAAATCGAGATGGTAAGCATAACTTTTTCACACTCCTTTGAGCCGAGATGAACGTTTGTCAGCCGCATTTTTGGTTGAATTGACCGCGTATAATATGGATACAAGAAACAATTTCTCGTCGCAGTACTATATGATATAGTAATATGTGATGTATTGTAATGAGGCAGCTCGCGCAAACACGCGCTTGATTAAATCAGGGCGATTATAATGTAATGATCGGGCTCGCCACCCCGAAGCTTTTTCAAAACTCGCTCCATTGTGTGGTGGCATCTATATATGTGGATGTTGTACAAAGTACAGACGTAAGTAATTCGTCGTCAGGAATGGCTTCCAAACAGGAAGCTGCCCATAAAGCGGCTCCGCGTGTGTAAGTAGTTATCATTATCAGTCGTACACATACTGCCGCTCGTGTTTTCAAAAGCATCGCTTCGTTTGTAAATAGACAGATTCAGAGAGCACTCATCATGTATTATTATACTTATATGTATATAATGCGCCGTAGCTCAAGTGCAGCATATATATATATATAATAATATTATAAAAGCAGGTATATAGATGTATGAGCGACCTTTACGTATACATACATCAATCTACAGGCTGCGTATATGCCCATTGCCCATCAAGCGAATTATGACTTAAATACTTTGTCAAATCTGGCCCCGCTCGGTTCGCCTGATTGGCAATTTCGTCGATTTAATATCCACAGGATAATTAATTCACTGAATAATCAATCCGAGCGCACCAACGAATGACTTCTCTCTTTTCGCACAAAGTGCGTACGTACAACAATGTCCCCTCGGTATATAATGCTTAAGATTAAAATTTTTAAAACTAATTGACACCTGAAGCTCCAACGGTTATATAATAAGGGTAGCTTTAATCCATATGTTACACCCCGAACAAATGAAGTATTGAACAATCGATCGCGTCGTCGGAAGAACTCGTTGCGCCAATCGTTTCGAAATGTCAATTAGTTTTCTTTCCCCCCTGTTACGGTTTATCAACTGAAAAAGCTTGGACTTGCGTTCGAGGGTCGAGGTTTTGTATTATATATTACACAGCGTATCGATTTTACGCACACTCACACACACATTGATGGCCTACAATGAATAATAATAACGATAATGATAATAATAATATGTCTTCCATTACGCGGTATTCATGCATAATACAACAAGTCCGAGCGCATTCACTCGGCTGAACTAAACTAATAATTCTATACGATATATTGTCGCTGCATGTCGTCGTCGTCGTCGTCGTCGTCGGTATTATACATACTTTTGTCGGCGCATAGTTGCGACGCCGTTGTACACGGACAATCAATCAATCGCCACTGAGTTTTCACACGTAATGAGTGCACGATAAAATGAAACATTGACCTCGTCCGCGTAAGATGAAAAATAAAAAACTTTGCTTTAAAATCGACAAACACCGGACTGCAGACGAGCCCGAAGTCACGGCCGGTAAGCGCTGGGTGCACAGCGCCCCGGGTATCCGCGCGCAGCTCGACTGCCTGGTCGTGTCCTGGCCGGAGGCGCGGCTCGAGTGGCTGTTCAAGGGCAAGCCGCTCGGCCGCTCGGCCCACCTGATGCGCCAGAAGCAGGACGAGCCGGGAGCCGCGAAGCTTGGCCCGCCCGCCCAGCTGCACAGCCTGATACTGGGCAGCCTCGAGCCCGGGGACTTTGGATCCTACGCGTGCAGAGCGAGCAACGAGCTCGGGGAGGCCGAGGCCAGCGTCGAGCTGTCGGGCGCCCCGAGGCAGCCCAAGCTCAAGAGGGGCGCAGGGGGGTACAGCTTCATCTGGGAGGTCGACAGCTACAGTCCCATCTTCGAGTACCAGTTTTGGTTTCGTCGGGTGAGTTGGAGTATATATTATGCTAATATGATGTATTATTATTATTATTATTATTATTATTATTATTATTATTATTATTGCAACGCATGACGTGAGACGGGATGAAAACACGTTTGCGTTCCCCGGTGTAATGTGCGAGCAATGAGCGACCGCTAAACGAAACCCGAGCGGCGTGCGAGCCGTCGATACTTCCTTACCGATACAACTTGTACACATCAGTGCCGGAGATCTATCATGTAATACATTTGCGAGCAGTTACATGAAAAATCACCCATTACGATGGATGAGTGAAATTTCCCTGATTTACCGAGTGCCGCGCCACTTCTATTGTTAAATTGTTCACTTTGAATTTGTGATTTTTCACTCGTGCAAATTCCTTCACATTATCACATTTTTCGGACAATTTTCGAACCCGTCTTATTTTTCAAATACTTGGATTTACAGAGTATATTAACGTAAACTTCAATTGCCTGCTTTTTTGGACCGCCTTGAAATTTCGAGAGCGACTTTTACAGCGACTCCCGTCCTCAGCAGCGTTTTTACCAGGGATCGGCTAGAAATTGAGAACACGCTGAAAAGCACACGAAAATGAGCTCCGAAATGAGATTTTTCGAAATGAAACGTTATTCCCAGATCGTGAGTCACGTGTAACTTTCAGACGATTAAAACTCACGGTTGCGGTATAAAGTATATTTGGATTATATCATAACTGCTATTTACCGGCAACTTTTTTTTCCCAACATTATTTTCAATCCAACACGTCTCAGTTGAAAGCCCTTATTTCACGTATTTTCGATTTCTGATCCTGAGCCTGATAGTAAAGCTGCGATAAAAAGGATTTTTCTGTAATTTTTAGTGAAATCTGCTCTCTAAATTACTGCATGGTATCAGATTTTTAATGACAATTTATTTTCGAACCACGCACTGGATGATATTTTGTGGAATGGCTCATATATACTTGATATGTGAGAACAGCGCCTCCGTGCACCCTTGTTTTCTATCGATTTACAGTATCAGATTTACGAGAGAGAAGCTGAGAGGAGAGCCTGGGTTGGCCGCCGAGACAGATACTTATCTATAATATGTATAAATATAAATACACGTATTATCAGGCATACGCAGGTTGCTTATACGACGAGTCGTAATTAATTACCGCTAGAATCGCTCGCTACAAAATAATGCATCGTATCGAACCACTAGTTTAATTATGAGCAATTGCACTAAAAAACTTTTTATCATGCTTCCGGAAATGTGTAACAATACGTAAAAAGACGTGAACACTTTTCGAGCCTTTTTTAACGATGCGCTGATCTCTATCTCCAAATTTAAACCAACGAAAAACACACCGCACCACTCAAAATGTAGGAGTTACGCTGATATATTATACACTCTTGCAATGTTAGTGTCGCTACAAGAAAAAGGGTTATTTAGGGCCTCTAAAAAAAAAGAAAAAATTGTAATCTCATCTTAATCGAAGAGGAAAACCATCTCTCTTGATCAAGAGTAAAATAATCGATTTTCACTTTTATCCGAGTAGCCCCGTTTTTTTCTCAATTAAACTTGCATAATATATAGAGTTAGGGACAACTCGTAATGTTTTCTCCGATTCGGGATGATGGAAAAGGATCGACTAATCACGCGGAGCCAAAAAAGTAAAGATAAAAAATCTGCCTGCTAATTGAACGACCACACGAGTATATGATACGGCTATAATCATCGGGTGCACTTGCATAAGATTGAAATACTAGGGCCTCGAGCGATCAGCCACTAATCCGACCAAGTCGAGCGCGAAACCACTGCAGAGCAACAGCCGGCCAATAAGTTGGCAAGGCGGAGGAGGGCTCACGGCTTGAATAAGTAAGTGTGCGTGTACGAGGGTGCACCAGTTGCACTGCATATACATAGGCCCGCGTCCTTTCTACACATATTTTATATACACAGGTGAACGAGGGTGCGGGCAGCTTTGCCCTTTATCTGCCGCCGCCGAGCATCAGATATTATCCCCCACGACCCCCCACCCCCCCCCCCCCCCCGACCCCCCGTGTAAGTAGCCGAGATAGAGAGCGCCGGTGTCGGCTCGCGAGTACATCCAGGTATAGAGGTTGCGCAACGTTCGGGCAGAGGCAATTAACAGAGGGGAAGAGAGGAAACTCTTATCCGCCCCCATACTTGTACCAACGATGAAAATAATCGTAAAAATAAGACTGAGACGCGTCACCCCCCCGCAGATGAGGAGCGAGGACGACTGGCGGCGGCTGACCGTGCCGAGCTCGAACGAGCCCGCGGGACCCCTGCACGCGCACTCGTTCAATCTCACGGGGCTCCAGTCCCCCGGGCAGTACGAGGCCCTCGTGCTCGCGAGGAACCGCTTCGGCTGGAGCAGTCCCTCCAACGTCGTCAAGTTCGCCGGCGTCTCTGGTGGTGCGTGACTTTTTTTGTTCCCCCCCCCCCCTCTTTCTCCGCCGTTCTTTCATTTATTCCTTCTGTTCGAAAACTGCAGGCGAGGACGAGGAGGCCTACGACGACGTCGACGAGAGCGACGGGATCGAGAAAGTGCCCTCAGGCAAGTACATGCATGCTGTACCCTATATTACCGCAGCGCGCGTATCCGTCTTTCTATATTCAACAGAGTCGCGGGCTTTCGTGCGGCCGGGTGTGTATGTATATATCTATACATATACGTGTACCCGTGCATAATGCAGTCGCATCGGAACGGGTATAATGATCATCGCATACGAGCCCGTGACTGCCCGTGATGGCTTGTTACCTTTATTCGCTCTGTCTGCAGCCGGAACAATTGCGAACAAAGACTCGGCCGCGCGCGCGTATTGTATCATACAAGTTACGAATGTACTTCCGACGTGTTCTATGTATGTATGTAGCATGCATCTGCGGGTTCGAAAACGATGTTTGATCTATATTCGCCGAGAAAAAGAGGCAAAATACGCGAGTTGCTCTTTCTGCAACAACGCGTTCTTTCGTTTGAAAGTACACATTTTTTTTTTCTGGTTTCGTGAATGGATCCTATTTCAAAGGCAACCGTACGAGAGCCGTATAGTTTGAGAATTCGTATAATTATATACCTGCTAACGTTATTGCAGTGTCGAGGGTGCCTCGTCTCTTTTATTTCTGGTGTTTGCACGGTCAGGTTTTAAAACGATGGCGTGAAAAAAAATAACGAATTTTACACAACCGACGCTTGAAAAATATCCATACGTGCACGACGACTTATCAACTTCACGCTTCCATCAGAGTTGTTGCGCGGCTCGCTGCAAATACGTATACATCCAAGGGTTGGCTATCCATCGCTCAGCCCCGAGCCGCGTATTATACAAGTGTAGCAGAGCAGAGCGCGGCCGACAGAAATTGCGCGATACTCGCTGGTAGACCGATTATTTGTTCATCAAACGCTTATTAATATCATAGGTGCGATGCAATTTTGAAACATTTAACCATTTGAATACACATTAAAATTTACAGCGTACCGGGAGGCTTAAAGAGGGGGGGGGGGGGAGCAGTATTCAAGTATAAATGCTTGAATAGGCACGAAAGAAAAAACTAACGGGTCGTGCTCAAACACGTTCTTTCAGTCGTTGAGGTGACGTCCGACTTTCATCGATCCTCCGCTGACGCGAATTCGAGCGGACACCCCGAGCGCAACTGCCTCGCGCTTATACTTCTGTCGCTGCTGCTGCTGCTAATATGAGACTTTTCTGCGACTTTTGACCGGGGACTTCAAATTTCGAGGGAGGACGATGCTCTGACTCAACTGTACGTACCAGTATACGATCTCATCACTGATCGCAAGCAGCGGGACTTTCTCGTCGCCGTTATCACTGTGTATCGACTATCCATTGTTTTTTTTTGTTAATCGAATTTTTATCTGAATATCAGTTTAATAAATTATCTTATATTTTTACAATAACACGGAAACAACATTGTTTTCAACCAGCACTGAATCGTCAGCTCTTCCTTTTCCACTACCTTAGGACTTTAGTTTTTTAACACCCTTGATATACTATTCGGAAAGTCGAGCGGAAAGTAAGTCATTATTATAGTTATGCAAAATCAAAATCAGGTTAAAAGTAAGTATACCTTTCTTTTTTTACGCTAAGTATATTAAAAATTGTATGGTTTGTAAATAATAATGGCTATTTAAACTAATTATGCTGAATTAATTGCATAAATCAAAACAAATATAGCTGTCGTTAGAACCAATATGTTATGTATGTATATCATGTAATGTACATAATGATTTGTGAAAGGGAATCAACGGTATAGGTAATTTTTAACTTTACTGAGACGAATAGGCCATATTGAAAAGTATGATGTTGTTTTTATTAACAGCTAATTTTATATAAATTAGACAAAAATCAAACAGTACATAGTTTTGTTGTTTATACATTTCCAAATAATGTTGAAATATTCATAGAAAGTAATGAGATTATTTATAGTCGAAGCATATTTTAATTAAAAAATATTACTCGTTCAAAAAATAATAATTTTAAATGTACATGATTAACGATAATTATGATTACCATTCAATTATAACAATAATTCTAATCATGATAATCAACTTCTATCCTCTCGGACAGCACTGACTAGTATATAAATGCGTCTGATAACCTGTTGTATTACTCATTTTTTTTCACAACTCTTCATGTTATATTTTCTAATCCGATCTCAAAGACTATACCAACATCTCATTTATAATTGCACGACTATTATTTTTCCAATATTTATAACACCTGCAGATATCATTGTTTTTATTTTTTTATCTGTAATTATAATTATCTTTTCATCTTTTCACCTCACTATCCATTCCGTTGAAATAGAATAAACTATTTCGTCTGTTAACGTATTTTTTCCAACACAAATTCAACATATTAATTTACCACGTTATTGCACAATAGTACACTGTCAATTAACAAAGCACAATTATTAATTTCAAATTTTTTAATTTTGATTAAAAGTTCAATATAACCTTGTTTGATAGTATATTTTTCGACACCACTATTGCCACGCACAGTAAGTTTTCAAGTTATTGCCATTTACGGTAAGCTTTGAGTAAATAAGAAAACTATTATGCATTAGAGGGGCTGTGAAAGTTTTTTTTAAACTCCATCATGGTAGAACTAGAGATTTTCTTTTTTATTGATTTATTTTTTTTTTTTTTAGCAACCAAAGATAAATCACATAAAACTTAACGTACAAAACATTGATGACCAACTGTTAATTTATGATATTCATACCAGATGTGTATATTTTGCTGAATTCATTGCGTTGGTAACTTTATCAATAAAATAAATCAATAAAATAAGGATTAGATCATAGCTCGAAAAATAACTTTTCTATTAACGTGTATTATTTACAGTTTGATAAAACACTCACACGAGCATTTCACTAATTTTCGATTTTATAGATTAATTTTCGTTCAAAATTAATTGCATGTTTGTCGCGCTATATTATTGAAAAACCCATAAAATTTAATACAATTCAATTTTTCAACATTTGAAAAAAATTGATCAGTGTGATCACCGGAAACTTTCACATCCTCTTACTGTGTATATATGTGCAAAATTGTGTGCTTAGTTTGATTTTTTTTTATCATTGTATAGCAAAAGTTGAAAATTACCAATTACCACGTAATAATATATATTAAACCTATGCAAAATTAATTTTTACATTGCACAATTGTTGGTTGCTTCAAAAAATTTGCGGAGGACTCGTCTTTAAAAAGTTTTTTTCTTACAAGCTGAGTATGTCAAACTACGATGAAAAACAGCTCGATCGCTGAGAGTCAGCTTTCAGGGTATGTGAGCATTTATGCAGGTTTTTTACATATATAAAAACGAGGACTGACCCGAGAAAGAACATCAGCCAGATAAACGTATCTTTTTCAGGGTAAAAATAGTATAAAAATCTATGATAGCCTAATATTACGTTTGTGTTTACAAAATTATCCAAAATGTGGCCATAATTTTAATCGAACGAAAAACAATTAAATGAAATTCATCAAAGAAGTAAGTATTACAAATGCTTATATGTTTTTGTACGTAAGATTTTGTATGGAAATTAAAAATTTTTTAAAATCCTTGATTTTTTTAAAATTATCGATTTTTTTTAGTTACTTTTGAGATTCAATAATTTTATAGTCTGATTTTGAATGCGGATAATATAGTAATGTGCTGAAAGATATTGGAAATCTGACTTTATTTTATAAAGTATGGCTTTGACACGTACACATTCATTTTTATATCCCCTTACTCTTTCAGTCATGTAAATGAAATAAAAAATTTTCTCATCTAACTCAACGTCAAAAATTGTAATGCCTATAAGTAAAACTGTTTAACAGCGTCCAAGGTCAAGTGTAAATGCAAACAAAAATAATTACGATGAATATAAATATTATCAGAGTATAGTAAAGGAACTATTGCTCTCTTAATGCTATAAACAGTCGCACGCAAACTTTGTGGGCTTACTAACATGCAACAACATAACATCTTATTAAAAATTGTTTAGTGTAACGGCATGGCACCTCCAACCAACTTCAATAATATAAAATTTTTTTTGTAAATTGTTCCAAGACTCGGAACTATATTTAAAAGTTATATTAAATACGACTCAATGCTAACATGATTGTAAATAGTTACTTTTTTTGTATCGAATTCATTTTAAGATGTACAGTAATTTTTATCCGAATAGTAGTTAATTTAATGTTTTAAAAAAATTTTAAATATTAGTTAAATATGACAAAGCAAAAAAGAACAAATAATATTCACATAAAGTTTGTGCACGCCGCTTGATTATGTATACCTATGTGGACAACATATGTATATAAGAGACATACGAGTCCAAAGAAATGGCAAATAAATACATACCAGCTGTACAGCGCATGAATAAATTGTAAATAATATTGTAAAAATGTAAATAATACTTCCAATCAGTGCAGTAAAATAATGTTTTTGTAATGAAATTCTATTCTAAATAAGTATAAAATAACTA
>JAPYYV010022426.1:0-11001 GCA_030522625.1 Copidosoma aretas
TTATATAGAACAGATTCGAAGTTATTGTTCAAAACGACGGCGTCTCCATAAGAGCCTGTGTATTAGAGATTAACTTTGCGATTTAATATCTCCGAAACGATACAGTAAACCTTTCTGAAATTTTAATATGTTGTTTTTTAATGTGAAATGATTAACATATATTTTTTTTGGAATTTTACAAATAAAAGTGCAACATGTTAAGGACCCCCTTAATTCAGAGCCCTTCCTTCAGCACTTGAGGTGAAATGTCGGCACTAATTAATAGCTCGATTTCTGCAGGACTTTTCCGGAAATCATCTGCCATCCTCAAGCCTTGAAGATACTGTCAAGCACTTTGAATCTTGTTAAGGCCAGTTGTATACTTGATGATGAGCGCAATTACTTGAGCGTCGAACTTAGCGAATAGATCAACTTTATTGTTATGTTGTGACAAAATTGTAAGATGTGCGAGTCCATACACTGGCAGACCATGGAAGCCACTAATTCCGAGCAAGTCATATGCATGCGGTGCAAATTCTATGGCCGACCTTTTTAAAAGGCTTTTAGCGATGCAAGTAGTCTGCAATTTACTGTCGAGCATAGCACAAGCTATATGCTTGCGTCTGTCAGATCTTTGCAGCTGAACAAGTGCCATCGGCAGTAGCGTCGTGCTCACAGCTGAATTTCTAGATAGTTATGGCAATGAATTCGACTGTTCTTATCATAGACACCTGGTAAGGGGTCGTTTGTAGTAATGTGTATAGTAGATGATGTATCATCGTGCAGCAACGTATGATGATTCCGAGCACAACTTTGGCAGCGGTTGCTAGACTTGCAATCGGCGAGCTTGTGTAAACCTAGATAGTTTAAGCAGAGTTCCTTGCATTCGACAAATTGTTTGTGCTCGTGAGGATTTTTGCACTTAAACTGTTCACAGAGTAAGGGAAAATCTTCTCCTTGACAGAGAAAGCACTTTATTCGACTGACTGACTGGTTGTGTGCGATGTGGCTTTTTGACTTGTCCTTGTCCTTATTTGCCTTCATAGTCGTGTTGATGATCCTGAAAATCGAGATGCGCTGTTTCATTAAGGTCTTGAACTCGGTAAATGTAGGTGGATCATTTTTTGAACTTCTTGACAACTCCCATTCGCAGAAAGATCAAGTATCGAGCTTCCGAACGGTGAGTAAAACTATCAAGTCATCCCAATGGTCCGTGGGGCGTTTAAGTTACTTAAGTGCTGCAAGGAAACTGAATGTGCCATTGGGCAATGCCTTGAACTTTAAAGCAGACTTTGACGTGACGGTAGTTAAATTAAGCAGATCTTGAATTAGCGCAGAAAACAAGACGTCGCTTGTTTGTGTAGTGACCTTCGGGAGCTTCCCAAGTGCCCTCGAAGTTGATATCTGTAACCTGGATCGTCTTTAGAATTTCTGCGGCCTCACCCTGCACGTGGGTTGTAAGCTGCTACAGTATCTCGACGTTACTCAAGCGGGTGTCACTCACAGTAATCGCCGAGAATAAGTCCTTAAACTCGAGCGAATTGCAGAATTGACCCGAGAAAACTGGCACTGATACTACAGGCATGCTTCTCGACTGTACTATCATAGTAGGAGCAGTATCTTGACGTGGCGGGGAAAGAAGCTTCTGCAGCTCATCAGCTATGAACGTGGCTGAGACGAGATATGCTTCTTCTGCAAGGCCGTCATTATCTGTAGTAACATAGCTGATCTCTTTATCACAGTCCACCGATAACTCAAGAATCTTAAGGTGATTGCTCAAAAAGTCATCCCAACTCCTGTGAAATTGAGCCAGACGGTTCTCAACGGCAGGTCCATTGATGTTGTCATTGCCAAGCTGCTTGAGGTTGGTTTAAGCATTGGACATTCTCGAATGTAACTCTTGCTGGCACTGAAACAAGATTTTCAGCTTGTTGGACATGATGTTGCTGTAGTGAAGCGGTAGAAAAATGTGAAGATGCCACCCGCCTTGACCAATCAAGGGGTGAAAGTAGCAAAGGAGGAGCTCAACTCGCCGCACAATCAAGCAAGAGGTTGTAAGGCTCCCACTCAACCAAGTTCACTGACAGGTCGTAAATCTCTCAGCACTAGAAAGAACCAGCACTTCATCAATACACTAAGAGGTTGTAAGGCTCTTAGTGACACAACTTCACTCAACACTTAGTCACTGAATCCTTTCCTTGTCACTGTACATCTGGCTCGAATAATCATATATTTGATAGTAAGTGTAATGGACTCTATTGCGGAAGTGGCGTGGTTGAGCTTTAACAGCTCGTGACAGTGACTTGGATACGGTCAATGAATAAATGTACTTTATAAACTCGAGACTACACGAAGCAACAGAAACAAAAGAGAGCACAGACTTTAATCAAGATAAAATAAAGACAAACTGTTTATTTATACTATTTTAAAAATGTTGAATCGACGGTCCTATGTGGGTACTATTGACTGATAACGATTATTCTTCCCAAATAAGTAATAGTTTTAATAAGGTATTCCGTCAAACCATAAACATAATCGTGTTTTTGATATTTAGTCACTTGTTATTGTACATGACATCCCACATTTTCGGAAAAAAGGGATTCTTATTGAATACTTTAATGTCCACTTTAAAAGAATTCTTTAGCATTCTTTAGTTAATCTAAAAGTGATCAATAAGTCATTAACATTTTATGAGTATCACAAAAATTCCATCAAGCAATAAAACAGTACTTGTATTATACATTAATAATACATACATGCACGAGAAAGAATCTAATATTCGAGATCACTACAAATTATTTTTCTCTTTTAATTCTTAACCTATCGCAATCAAATTATGTTTCGTTGTTATCTTGGAATTGTAGCTGTGTGCCTCTCATTATTATTTCACGTAAAAATTAATGTTGATAAGTAAAATTTAAACTTTAATAAAACCATTTTTTCTTTTTTAAACAGTCTTGAAGAATTCTTTTAGTGTACTATAATAACGTTCAGAAAAACGGACATTTGCAAACGCATATGGAGTATTGAAAGAATTGTTTTTGAATACTTCTTAAAAGAAACATTCTTTTTAAATTCTCTTACAATAATTGTATTACATCCAATGTTTATTAGGATACTACAGGGGTTCTTTAAGAGTCCAGAAGTCCTGAAAGATGCTCTAGTTTCCAGAGAATTTGATGCGTCAATTGCACTTGTTTTTTAAGGTGATTATTGTTTTCAATACTGTTGATACATTTGAATCGGATTGTAAACAGTCCAGTTTCTAAGTACAAAATCTTAAAATTGATTTGGTATACATTCATTCACTATACCAACATATCCATAGACTTTGTCAATTACTGCAATAATTTGTAGTAGAGTATATAGTACATTTTTTTTTAGTTCGATACGTCCAGATTTTGCTAAAGGCACTACTGAGGACACTTAGCACTTGAAATAGGGGAGAGAAGAAGGATAAGGGGAGTAGGGGGTGACTAGTAACCGTTCCGCATTTGCCCAGGACAAATCCTGTGGGTCGAGAAAAAACCTCTTGGGAAATACCCAACCAGGAACGGCCCGATGTATTGCTCAAGTTCTGACCTGGAGTCTATGGCTATAGGTATAGGGCATAGGCACTGGGACCGAACTCTTGCACACCTCTCGCTCACGTTGGCCGTAACGACAGAGAAACAGTTAGTCCATTACCGAAGAAAAATAGCGGAAAGCAAACCTTGTGGCAAATAGCGAGGCATGAGCGGCTACCCATCCAAGTACTAACAGAGATTATGCTGAAAATAAAATAAAGTGACAGTAGCTCCACAGTAGAGCAGCTCTGACAGAATATTCAGAAAAGCATACGTGAAGCATGCGCTGTTTCTCATTTGAAGCAGCTTTTGCTCTACACCGGGCACACCGTCTTCTTCTTCTTCTTCTTCTTATTTGGCTAGGGTTACTCTCTGAAGCCATACAAAGATGGCGGAGAACCGTGTGGCCATAACCAGGTGAACTTATAATCTGATGACCAGCACTGTGTTAAAAATTAAGAAGGTTCGTTAGAACCAGAGTGTGTTGGATCCCGGTCACGGCAACCGGGACGAGAGAGACGTGACACGTCCGTTCGGTTGGTAGCCGGAAGCGGAATCCGGGCACACCGTCAAGTTGCACTGGATCTGTAGAATACATGGTTTAATTGCAACTTGTCGGTGTGCAGCAGAAGCTGCTTTAAATGAAAAGCAGTGCATGCTTACGGATGCTTTTCCAATATTTCGTCAGAGCTGCTCTATTGTAGAACTGCGGTCACTTTATTTTGTTTACAGTCTGTAGATAGCATCGTTTGTAGATAACTAGTCCGGAGTTAGTCCTAATCAGCTTAAGGCTGCAGTCACATAGTCCAAAGTAAAGCTTTGCAATAGATCGTCCGCAATAGAAAGAGCCAATCAGTGCTATTGCGGACGTTTCTATTTCGGAAAGTCGAAGTTCTCTATGGTCACATGAGCAGGAAAGACCGATCCGCAACCCATTCAGGCCCGTGAGTGCGAGTAAGAGGTTCAAGGTATCTCTTTCTCACTCGCACTCACGGGCCTGAATGAGTTGCGGATTTGTCTTTCCTGCTCATGTGACCATAGATAACTTTGACTCGCCGAAATGGAAGCAGTTAAAATACGCTTTGGAGCTAAGGAAGTTGAGTGCTAAAATGTCTGAGATAAAAATAAGTATGTTGCAAAAGACTATACTATCTCTGGCGACCATATGCGAGAAAAAATCGATGTTTTTTCAAAAAGAAAAAATCCGTTGAAACCTACTAAAGCTACTTTTAATATATAAAAAAATGAGACGAAGAACAACAAGAAGGATGTGGGTCAGACCAATTTATATGGTGCAACAAAGACTTTTACAAGGAGACAGTGACAATTTGGTGTCCACGCTCAAAAGTACTGATCGTGGTCTATTTTTTAATTATTTCAGAAAGGACGTAGATATTTTTTCAGAGCTTCTTTCAATAGTTAAGCACGGTATAACGAAGATGGTGGCTATTTGAGTACCGATCCCACCTGAAACAAGACTTCACATTTGCTTACGGTACTTGGCCAGTGGAGAGTGGCGACAGTATGCGTTCAAAAGGCTATGCATTCAGAGTCTTCCATAATACTGTATCCAACATCGTCAATGAAACTTGCAAGATCATTTGAATGTGCCTAAAGTAGCTGGTTTTGCTTTTCCCTACGCTGGAAGCCTGGAAAGAAGGAGCTGCAGCTTTTTAGCGTCGGTGGAATTTCCCTAATTGCCTTAGAGCAATCGACGGAAAACACATCATAGTGCTGGTATACTGTTATATCAGGTTATTATTTATTGTTGAATAAAAGTGAATTCAAATAAGTTAATAATACAATTGCAGGCTCCTTCAAAGAGTGGTTCAAGGTTTTTTTAATTATAAAAAAAAACAGTATAGATCTTACTGCAGTATCAGATGCATATGGTTGCTTTATATTGATCGACGTTGGTGCTGAAGGGCGATCTAGTAATGCTGTATATTTGAGAGCAGTGATATCAAAAAGCACTTAGAACGAGGTACTCGCAATATATTAAATCCTTTACCCGTGGGTTCATACTAACTGCCATTCGTTTTGGTGGCCGATGAAGCATATCCTCTTTCCACTTATTTGATGCGCCCGTACCGAAGATCGTCAAAGCTGGATCTTCAGAAGAAAGTCTTCAACTATCGGTTAAGTAGGGCCAGGAGGATTGTTGAGGATGGATTTGGTCTGTATAGTTCGCGGCAGAGAACTTTCCGCAGACCAATAGATACCTCTGTATCTCATACAGAAATGATCGTTTTGGCGACAGTGTGTCTTCATAATTTCATCATAGACAAAGAACTCCAAAAACTTCAAAAAGAGAGAAGATATCTTCGTGAATCAGACAAAGAATCAACCACAGTAGGATTACACAGCTGTAACATCGTTCACCAGGAAGTAGCCCATTCACATCATACTCTGCTCTACACATACAGACAAAGATTCACAGATTACTTTAATAAAGAAGGATTCGTGGATCGGCAATGGGAAAAAGCTATGAATAATGACCTTTTACAAGTGATTACTGTCTGGGTATTGTGTTTTAGACGAAATTATTAAAACATTTTTTCTAAGTTTACTTGTATTGTCTACATATTTATTTAAAAAAACATGAAATACCTCATTGTTTTATGAAACCTTATTGAAACAAAAATAAATAATCGACTATACATGTGAAAAAATAGGTTACTACACTGCTCCGTTGTTGTGCTCAATGTCCCTACAAATAATGCACAGTACAAGCTTTATTAATGGTATCACCATTATAAATATTTAATAGCAAACTTTGGTCGACTCACCTCTGAAAATATTGTCCTGTTCGTCAGTAAAAATAGGTTCTTTATTGCTGTCAAGGTTCTTGAAACAATCGTGATTCAAAAAATCGAAATTTTCTTTTGGAGGCATCCAAGTACAATGCTTGCATTTATAATACTGAAATAACAATTACAGTTACGTACCCGAGTCATGCATTATCACTATTAGAAGCAAGAAGAATAAACACAACTTACACTGTTGATAAATGCTCCATTTTCATCGTGTAACTCACTCATGTCTTGTTTATGACGTACTATAACCTAAAAGTGAGTGATAGTGTATATGCATCGATACGATATCCGAAATAGAAACGTCCGCAATAGCTCAAACGTCCGCAATAGCTCTGATTGGCTCTCTCTATTGCGGACGGTCTATTGCGGAGCTCTATTTCGGACCATATGACTACAGCCTTATAGTCTCCTCTAAAATCCGCAATAAATGTCGTATTATAAAATTAATTTGAGTCCATTACTGGTTTTCATGAAAAACCCTAGACTTACTTCAGCCGAAAATTTTAATGTATAATCTAACTTTTAATGTTAATTTTTTTGTGTGTATTTATTCTTCTGAAATTTTCATAAACATTGTATTTGTTCATGTTTATACTACTCATGCTTAGCTAAATCAACAGTTTTCATTTACGAAACACTTCGTTCATTTAGAAAAATAATTTTTACTTGTGCCTTTTCGAAGTTTCATCCCAATAGTAAAACGCCAAAAGAACACAATAAAATTTTGCTAGTTTCTATCGTATTTGAAAATGTACGATTATAATTTATATTGGTTTTTATAAGTGACTTATAAGCTTAAATATTTTATTGGGTCTTTATAAGGCCATCTTTATAAACGAAATTAGAAAATAAAGCATAACGCTTTTGTTTGGAAAATCCTATGAATCGTGTATTCGGTTTTATTCGCTTTACAAATTTCTGTATGAACTCGATTTTGATCGGTAAATCCAATAAAAAGTCTTTATGTATTTATTGAATTGTCTTAAAATTATTTCTATAGCATTTTATCAGGAAATCCTTGTAATCATTCTGTTAGATTTATATGGAACTCCCAATAAACAAATCAAAACATTTCTTTTTATTGTATGATGTTATATACGGAATTCCGAATGCAAAAACCGCATACAACTGAACAAAAAAAAAAAAATTATCGCTATTTATCTGACAATGCAGACGCAATATAAAATAAATTTGGTATTTTAAATTTGATACATCGTTACTTATAAGGCCTACCCTAAGAAAAGAAACCGATAAAAACCAATAAATTTTTTTGACGTTTTGGCTGGTTTTATAGAGTTTAATAGAAATTTTATTCGGTCAACCAAAAATTCTACGCGTTATAACTAAATAATAATATTTAGGTATGCGTACACTCCGGCTAAGGTGTTCAGATAATGCGCTCCAGGAATTTAAATACACTTAACCTTACAGCTATTGAACTGGATGTCTAGGTCTGTTTATTCACCGATGATAATGTCCAGGTAGTGTGCTCCAGAATGGGTCTGGCCTTTGTGCTGCTGAGCTGGACGTCCAAGTATCTTGAACCGCTGAAGACGGTGTCTACGTGGTGTACTCCAGGAAGCTAAGCTCGTTTGGCTATTCAGCCGTATGACTGAATGTCTTCGAGGTGAAGACAGACCTGGACATCCAGTTTAATCGCCGAAAGGCAAAACGTGCTCCTGGATATCGTCTTCGGCGAGTAATCACCGCTGGACATCATATTCGGCCACTCAACATGCCTGGACATCTAGTTTAGTAGCTAGAAAGTATGTGCATAAATTCCTGGAGCGCACCATCTGGACACCCTCGTCAGATTGTACGCATATAGAGATAATCGGGAGAAGTTTTAATTTATGTGGTACTGTCTCTGTTCTATAGCTCACACTTATCCGTACCATCAAAATTTTTTGTTGCAAGTCACAGATAAAACCGTATACAAATAATACTAGCATTTTATTTTTTAATTGAAAAAAAATTAATATATGATTTTCGTACAATTTTTGTTATTTAAACATCATCACCGAATACATTGCAATATAACTTTGTTGTTATACTTTATATATGTCTTGAGTGTTTAGCATACCGATGTTTGTTTCAGCTCAATCGATAAGGCATCAGCTTTTGGAATCAAGCGGACCGAGTTTAAATTCCCGATAAGACGTGTATGCTCTTCATAGATTTCTAATACTAATAAATTAAAAAGTAGCAGTTTTTATACAATTAAGCTGGATTTTTTACAGCATAATTGATGTACAAATGTTGAAAGATAATTTTTTTCGATTTTTTTTGCTTTATTTCAAAAATTTTTACTCGTCCCTAGTTTCTTGTTTCATTAGAAAATCTTTACCATTTTTATTTGGCAAATCTTATAAAAACCCATAAATAATGTTACTCTAAATATACGTACAGCATTAGTAACCCAATAGAACACAATAGAATTATATGATAGATTTTTCAATTAGGTTTACCTAATACATACCAGTAAATGATCAGAATGAATTAGCAATTTAGATTTTGTACAGGCACAACCTTACAAATACCAATAAAAATTTTATGTGAAATTCATTATGAAATGAAATATCTGTTGTATTTTAACAGGTAATCCGAGTGCAAAAGCCGACATCATTAAAATAAAAAAAAAATTTTTATTGTTTTTTATTGGCTCTTTGCAATTGGGATGTCGTGGTGAAATTGATTTAGGATCAAGCTGGAACCGCTGACACGCGAAAAAAGTTTCCACAGATGCAATCTTGAATCTGATTAAGTCAACACAGAAAGCAAAGCAGTGCAATAAGAACACTAAATGTTGACCGATTCAAGTTGATAACTATTGGTGTAGTTTGAAAAAAATGATCATTGATACATGCAATATGTATATCAAGTCACGCGGGAGCGCGACGAGGTAAGTTTGGGAGGCAGCCAAAGCCTCGGCGCCCGTGCTACTATTTACTCGAGATTCGCATACTCGAATTTTCAAATAGCAAAAAATGTGATTTTCGTCGGTATGCCCAGTGTATTTTGATTTCATTCAGCCGTTCTTATCCTAAACAACAGCCAGACCAAGACATTTTTATCAAAAAATCGTTACATTACTTAAAACGAGAGATGCATACCTCTAAGTGCTCAAATCAAGATTTTTCCAGCATCAGTCTCAGCTAAAAAATTGTTTTACCTTGAACTTAGCTGCGAGTCTAGTTATGACTTGTATCGAGTGTTATCCACTGCGGCAAAAAACCGAACACTAGCATGGTGGCAAATTCAAATGTCCCTTAAACTAAATACCCTGGTAACGAGCTATATTAACGCAATAGCTAAAACAACTAATACCTAATAATTTATTTAAAGTAATTCCTATAGTCCAGGAGTTCGAAAACAATTTTTTATTTTTTTTATTTATTTATTATTAGCCTGATGATCCAACAAACTTTACTGCCTGCACGTTTTGATAATACTTTCATTATTTAAATCATAGGTAGCTAATCACCAGTAATACAGTATGCTCGACTGCCTACACTTTATGCATTGATTCGATTATTTATATCGCTAACAATCCGAACCCCTTAATCCCAGTGCACTCTGCTGTATGCATTTTGTATAATGGATAAATTAAGTTGATTAAGCAGCCCATTGCCAGTACACTCTACTACCGAAACTTTTGTTTATTAAATCAATTTTTCTTATTACAAGCATTCTTTCCCACATATAACCCTTTGCACTCTACAGCCGAAACTTTTGTTTACTATTCAAATTTTTTGAAGTGAGAACTTCTTAAGGCTCGTCTTGGTTGAGGAACAAAGTGGCAAAAATACACATACGTATGTAGTACGTACCAGTAGTACCAGTATGTACGTACAATACATACGTATATACCTATGTATACTCATATTACTCATAGTCATATAAGGGATCCTTTATATGTCCATGTATATACTGCAACTCGGTGACCGCTCGACTCTCGAGTCTCACCTTTGTATACTTAATAACTTAACCACAAAATATTTTAAAAAACACGATAGTCATCTTGAACAGGAAGCTATTTCGTGGATTTTCTAAAGGGGAAAAAAACATCGCGTCGCACAAATAGAGAGGTGTTAGTTGATGTAAAAACATAAACTGAATTTTCAGTGTTTTCGATGTATCTATATAAAATTGGGATAAAAAAACTTTGGAAAAAATTATAGTATGTTTAGAAAATCATAACAAGTATACAGAAATAATAATTTACGGTTTCGTGCACATATAATCTTCAAATATTCGAAAATACGCTGTATCTTAAAAAGGAAGCAGGATAGACTAAAAAAACAGTTTTTGTGGGTATTTTAAAGTGAAGAAAAATATCACTGCGCACAATTAGAGATGTTGGTTTTTATAAAAACATAACCACAATTTCGCGTATTTTTGACGTATCTTCATAGAATGAAGGTGGTGTTACGTGGGGTAATGGTAGCTTCGAGGTGCACGCAAAGGAAGCAACCAGTGACTCTAGTTCAATGCCTTTATTCAAGTCCCCCGAGAGAAAAGACGCGTCGCGAGTGTACCTGCCGCTATCGTGGTTATTCCTAGACTCCCTGTTCCTTCCTTCCTAACTAGCTCCCTCCTCTCTCCCGCTGCCACTCTGTGGTGGGCCCACGAAAGAGGGG
>JAPYYV010022430.1:0-10909 GCA_030522625.1 Copidosoma aretas
GCTGCAGCATTCGAGCCGTAGGGTACCCTTCGGCAACCGAAGGTGGCCCGAAGGCTCACCGAAACCAGTTTTCTGATCGGGGCGCAACAACGGGTTTGTCATATATATTTATACTTATTATAAAAACAATTAATGTTTTTTGATATTTGATTTTTTTTTTTTTTTTTTTATTCGTGATTTTACAATTTAATAATTAATATTTTTTATAAGACACTGATTTTTTTTTTTAGTCTTATGCGAAAAAAATAAAATTAAGTGTCCCGGTTTCTCACTTGGTCCATCTGGTAACCCTAGTTATTACTGCCCCATTATACATATTTGATATAACGTGTTTCAAACGAAACGTTCTTCATCTACGAGCCCAATACTCTACCCATTGATCCAAAGCAGCTGACAGTACACCTGCAACTTTGAAAAAACTTGTATAGAATGTACACCCAAGAGACGTTAATTTGTATATGTAATATTACGTGATTGACGTCTACTTACAGCAATTTTGGGAAATAATTAACGACCCTTGTGTACATTGCAAAAAATTTTCATCCATTTTTTTTAGTTTATGAATGATTTATAGTAAATAGAAAGAAAAAAAAATTCAAGGTAAAAAGTACAGTAGTAAATCTAAAAAAAAAAAATATTCCGTTCAAAGTCATCACATTGCGATACCCAACTATATACTCATATTTAAAATAAGTACTCATCGAATCCAGTCCTCTCAACGATGATAAATACGAAACTAAAAATCTAGAAACAATAATAATTCATATCGAATTAAGTCTACACGCGCTTCACTCGAAACACCCCGATTTTATCATCGCCCGCGTTTATTTCCGTCGCCACTCAGATCAGGTAACCCTCTCCGCAGTATACTAAAAAAGATTCACGCCCGGCCCCTGCACCATCAGTCAATCGTATATCACGATAAGGTCCACCAGTGTTATAACATACACACGCGACGACGCGAGGAACTCACTCCCATCGATTAAAATATTTTGATTCGCGAGCACACGTATATAATACATAGGTATACATAACACAGTCGTGTGTGAGGAGCCGCTATCGGCCGACTGGACGTATGAATATAAGCACGTAATACCCGCGAGGAGAATTTTGATTTGGACTACCGTGGAAGAATAAGGGATAGCGATATCAACGATGCGAATAGCCCAAGCTGTCCCCCCGCGATTATAAATCAAGCCTCCGACGACCGAGGATAGCTGGTACCTGGAAGCACGCCGAGAGATAGCGGCGAGGCTGCCGACGATGTTATAAAAACGGCGAGTCGAGCGAGCCGTGCGGGGTATGTATTTACGTTGGCCGCGGCCTTTTTTCTTTGTTTTCATCATCATCATCATCATCATCATGATACCCCGAGCTCCGACCATCGGCGCGCGCTCCCTTTTATAATTGCGCCGCTATCTTATCGCTCGGGGCTCACCGTTTGCGCGCTCCGACGGCGGTGCTCTGTGTCTGGGCTGTCGTTGGCTTCTATATAAATTTTTTTTTTTTTATAATGTAGTCTACGTACTTACTACTTTGGGCACTCGACACTTTGAGATAGGAATGGGAGGGGGCAGGGAAACTTACAACCGATCGGTTCATTGCCTGGTGAGTCTTGACCGGGTGTCCATACGTAACTATAAACATCATGAGGACTACGTCCTGCACACCTCTCGATCGTTTTTGGATCGTTGATTCTGATTGGTTCCATGCAAGCTGACAAATTTTACGAAAGGCGGACGTCGATTTTGGTGTTGGACTCGACAAAAAAATTACTTGCTCTTATTTTTAATCGCAAAATGGTTGCTCCACTACCGCTTTTCAGAAATCATAAAAAAATAAATAAATTTCCCATTACAAGCTTGTATCTTTGGATTTCTAATCATTTTTCAAGTTTTAAAAAATTCTACATAAAAAAAAACTACACCTGAAATACAGCATTAATTCGGGGCAATCGCCGTGATCATCGGATCCGTCTCGGTTATTATAGAGTATATTGAGACCATTTCGGAAAGCTTCAAACACATTGTGCGATAAGACTCTCAGTGTCGTCATCGTGTCTACAATCGAGTCTGAAGAGAGTGAGAGTGAGCTCATTACACATACATCGATGATTCCACGAAAAATAATTTATTCCATAGTTGGAAAGATATTAAATTTTCCTGAATATTATAGAAAGAATGAGAGAAATCGCAATGATCCATATAAGTCCAACGTGATAAATTTTATTTTTTGACTGCTACGGAATTTTGAAAATAAATGGTTTTGAAAAATCTAACAAATCTCCGAACCATAGCTTTTTGTTTTATCCCGGAGAAGTTTTGCATCCGATCGAAAAAAAATTATCTGTACATCTTATATGTTTTGCGATATAATAATTTTAAGTGGTATATTTAAATTAATTTAAATGTATAGCTGATCAAAATTTGATAAAGACATGAGCCAATATATGGACAGTAGTTTTCAAAAAGTGACGTTAAAATTCGAAAACACCCGAAACACAGTGTTAAAAAAGTTTTACGTATTTTGCATACCTTAGCCTTTCTACAGAACCTACAGTACCTACAGAAAGTAAAAACCTTCAGTCGATAGAAATGTCATTTTTCTTCAATATCTTTTTGTAGAATATTAATTATCTCTTTGATTATAATTGGAAAAAAATGTCGTTTCTGATGAGCAATGCTTCCGAAGCGAACAATGAATATACATAATTTATGATAAAAAAAAACGCCTTAGTTGACAAGTAGGACTCGCAGTCGAAAAATGACATCTACATTAAAATTCGCCGATAATTTACCGAATTCCGCCTCATTGACCTAATTTGTCTTAAGAGTTTATGAATTCTTATTAAGTTAAAGTGAACTTTCGATCCGGGCATTTTTAATTAAAAATCCGGGCATTCATTTTTTTAACTCACCCCGACTCATTAGCATGCTTTTTCTATTTGCTTGATTTCTGACCAGCACTGTACACCATAAATCATTGTCAAAATCATCTCCAAAAACTAAATTTTAATTTTTTTGAAAACTATAATAATACCGAGTGATTTTTCGTGGAATCGCTCACACGAGGATAGGTATACAGCGACAGAGAATGGAGATGACGTCGAGGTGTCTTCTCCAATAGCTCTCCCGGAGAAAAGCTGGAGGGAGAGGGAATCTTTGCGCTTACTGTCGTTGCAAAGTAAGCATTCACGCGTACGTATAATATACACAGGTATTGTACACACGAAGGAGGCGCGAACGGACAGATCAAAGCCGCCGCTACTTATCTCTTGCGCGACAGCTCTTCTTTTTATTTGCCGCGAGCGGGGTCTTTGACGATCCGTGTGTGCTCGGCTCTCTCTCCCATTAATGCATATATACTTTATTTTCGAGTGTTTGATATTAGCTGCCGGCAAAGAGAGCAGGGAAGACCGAAGGGAACCGTCATAGTATATATGTATATCCTCACACTCTTCTTGCACTCGCAGTTGTGACGACCATGTAGGTACTCGTGTCTTTGCCACCTACGCTGCAGACATTTATACGTTATAACTATGTTTTTTGGCAGCATGGATCGTGAAAAAAATTATTTTCTATTTATTAAAAGCTCTATAAAAAACGATTTCGCAACATAAAAATCACACATTCTGTTCAAAAAAGGTGTGTATGTACAATCCAAAATATTAAACCTTTGAGTTTCCATACATTTAAATAAATAAATCCTGACAAAAATTGTATTTATAACAAATCCTTTTCATGTCGGTACACACTAATGATAAAACATAATATAATATATCATATAATATGACATAATATAACATAACATTAGATATTATAATATACGAGATAATATAATGAATATGTTGTACAATAAAAAGCTATGATGGGAGTACGATACTTTCAGGGGAGGGCATGAGACCGGCGGAGGAGTTGAAAAGAGCGCAGACGCAGAGCTGGTATCGATTTCCCATGCCTCGAACCTTTCTGCGTGCTGTCCTGCGCTGGGGAAAATGCAGTGTCAATATTTGCCGGAGAAATGAAGAGAAAAAGGTTAAAAATAACAATACAGACGGTTAACGAGACGTAAACAGGTCCGTGAGTGAATATCCCAAGTACAGACGGACACGTACCAACTAATACAAAACCAATAAACTGTACTCGTTACTCTTGATTTTACTGCTGCGATTTGAAACGCCGAGAATTGGTTTTAATGGGCTTTTGTAGATACTAAAATCTTTGAAGGATTTTACGGTAGAGGTGACTGTTTTCCAGAAAAAGGTGTTTTTGTTGTCTTAATCGCCCTGTGGAAAGAACATATGTTCTGTCGGGCCTAATTCTTTTCGTCTTAGTTTTCACCATAAGGTTTGGCCTGAAGAACACTCTTTTTTTTTTGCTCTGGAACGGGTTGTATCGAAAACAATGGCGGCATTGTAATAGGCAAAAATCCGGTGAAAATCTTGGTTATACTATTTCGAGGGGAACCTATGTTTAAATATACTTATAATATAGGAATTAAAAATTTTCATCGGAAGGAGTGTTATCAGCGTTGTCAATTTATGTTTACTAGGGGACTCTGTCCCCTGCGCGCTTCGCGCGCCAACCATCAACGTTTGATCAAAAATTTATTGTCATGATGTCTAAAGTTAATTTTTAATATTGGGAATCAAGTTTTTTTTATTTACCAAGATTAAATTTTCAAATTTACCCACTCTCGGTCAGTCTCGACCAATCACACGACGAATATAAAAGGCTTAAGTCACGTGACAATCAATCTTTTATTTATTGCAACCATAATTTTGACTTAATTCGGCCTTTTTTAGCAATACCAAACTCTTAAATTGGATATCAAATTCAACGCACAAAGGATTACTGAAAATGCAATTAAAAATTGTTATTATACTTATAATTTTCAAAGAAAAAAATACTTAATAATTTAGTTATTTTATTTGTGGCTTTAATTTTCAAGTTTCTATAGAAATGTCACAACAAATGTTATTATTATTTTATTCACATATGTATATGCATGTATGTATTCTATTTCAGGAATTTTTTTTTATTAGTTATTCATCGATAGGTTAAAATGATTATTTATAATATACTTCGTCACTGAGCACGAAACTTATTGCGTCACAAATAGTTAGCACAGGTGCTTTCAATAATCTGGTTGAAGCATTACCTCTCATGGAGACGGTGAAAAATCTGACGTGACGCAGTAATTTAGGCTCCGGATTAGTGCTCAGCGGACCAAATACATACCAGGAATATTATGTGGGTAATTGTATTATATATTTCGATAAAGTTTAGTAGAGCTGTGTTATATAGACCAGACCAAGCTGGTGACAATGACTGTACCCACAATTTAATATGAACTGCAGTTAGTTGTGCCTTGCTATACTACATCTGTGTGCTATATACCCACGGTCGTTTATATGAGTGCCTAAAAGCAACGCACGCTTTATCCTACCGTAATTGATGAACCACTGACAATTAAAAAAAAAAAAAAAAAAAATAAATAATTTCCAATTCTTATAACAGCGCCAGGTCGGACGTGACATATTATTCAAGCGCATCTTTCAAAACGACATCTCGTTCTTCTTTTCCTTTCAACCACAAAACAAGAAAAAGGCCCTCCGACGCGAGCACCAGGTCCACACGCACCACCAATCGGCAGGGAGCCGATGTGGGAGTCTTTGCCCCGGATCCCTCGTTACTCCTCCGATCGGGTGTGATTTGTGTGGCGCCGGGACCCCGCAGCTATCGTCATCATTATCGTACGCACCGAGTGCATCGAGGAAGGAGAGAAAAAGCGCGTGGTGTTGGGTGAAGGTTGCTTTTGGCTTCTTGAAAATGTATATCGGCGCACCAGCGATGGCCGTAAATTTCGTTAAGAGTCGTGTTTCACGCTTATAATGTATATACGTATAGGTATGTATATCCTAATATACTTACATGCGCACTCGTATATACATAAGCGTAACTCTCTGCTCGTGCGATTCATGCCTATATATATATATAAGTACTGCATATAGAGCGAAGGCAGAAGCTAAATACGATCGGAGACAATATTGCATTGTGCGGATATGCCGGAAGGTCAAGTTCATGCGTGTATATACGTGTAGTGAAAACTTGAGAGCATAGTATATAAGTACTTTTGTTCGTATGGGATTACTCACGAGTGTTTTTCTGTTCTCCAGAACGCGTCCACAAGCGCGTATGATTTATATAAGCGAGTGACTGGATTCTGTCGCTCCCGACGCATGCAGGGGAATACGAGGAGGTCAATGGGACTAATGATACCTACCCCTTGAATTTTAGCGAAATATTTTAAAAGCTTGAGGATGTACCCATTGATCGGATCTTGTTTCATTGGTTCATTACTTAGTGTATTGTTGTGTTATTATACCCTATTATTAATCTAAAATCCGTCGGTACAGACAAAAAAAAACAATCTGCCTCGATGTAAGGCAAGTAAAAATGCGGCTGTCTTCGGTACAAAAAAGGAGCTCCGAATAAATTGCGAAAAATGTTTATTTTCAGTGTACCGACGAAAAAGAGGTTTATCTGGTTCGCAAAAAAAAAGGGATTATCTCTCTATTGAAATAGTCGACTGCGATGGCACTCCTTTTCGTGAATGACATTAAACGATCCGCTTCTTTCTTTTTTCCCGGCGAATCGTTGGAATAAAACATTTTTCACCGCCACCAAAGTCTTTAACAGTCGACAAAACAACAGCTCGTAAAGAAAAAAAGAAAAAAAAAACAAACAAAAAATCCCACACTCCGTCGAATGTACGTGAGTGGCAAAACAACGAGGCCCATTGAGCGAAGAATCGTTTCTTCCGCGCTATTTCCAATCCGCTTTTCCTCGCCGCGTCGGAGGTCTGCTCGCCACATCCCCGCAACTATATGATACTCGCGTCACTCCCTAAACCACTGCTTTTTTTTTTTTTTTTTTTTTTTTTTTTTTTTTTTTTTTTTTTTTTAAATTATTCAAATGTATTTTTGTCTTAATTAACATAAGGCCACCCGACAAAAAAGGAGAGAGAGGTAAACGAACGATCACACGCACGAAAAGGAGAGAGAGTTGCGTTCAGGGAAAAGAAGACGTTGCGGAGCGCGAGGAGGAAAGCTCGGAGGGGGTGGGTTATTTATTGGTCAGGCCACTCGATCCGGGACCTGCATACGAAAATAACGAAGGTGTGTGTGTATGAGAGAGAAAAAAGTGTGCTGGAAAAACAGAGACGGTCGAGGACGACGAAAGGAATACGCGAGCGTGCAAAAAATGGGGGCGCGAAAAAACAATACCTAAGGGTATATATATATATATATATATATACGGCGTGTGCCCTCATCCCGACCTCCTTGTGATGCATACAACACGTCAAAGAGTAAGAGTTCTCTGTCTCTCTCTCTCTCTCTACTCTCTTCGTCGAGAGTATAGAGGACACACGCGGGGCGTGTCTTGCGTGAAGCAGACGAGACTAAGCAGATGACGTATACGACCGCCACCTATAGAGCTTGTGTGTATATATACATAATATATTCCACCCTACGTCAGTAGCGTCCCCGTGACTTTCTTCATACTACTCTTTGTGCTTTTTTCTCCCTCGGACCCTATTAATAGATTTATTCCAATGATGACGATGAGAGTTGCTGCAGCGGGCATCGCACGCTGATCGGTAAGTGGAAAACAAGGAGTTGAGTATTTGTACCGAAATCTCTCCTTCGCTGGACCAAACAAGTGCAGTGTATATAGGGGTAAACGGTACAGTTGTTGGCCACCCGACAGTGATTGGCCCCGCGGGTTATTCTTATATCTATATATACATGCTCCATTTAAAAATACATGTGCGGCCAATCACTGTCGGGTGGCCAACAACTGTACCGTTTACCACTATCTATATATTTATGCGCTGACGATGTACCCGAGGCAGAGCCAGATATGGAGGCTTTGTCACGCCCATGCTGTAGGTGTGTGTACGTAAATAGTGGCCGGTGACACAGGCTCTGCTGAAGACGCCGATCGTGCAGCGAAGGGAGTCACTTATTTTGTTTTTTCCTCTCGATCGGTGCGCCCATATCACATGTATACTTGCGTTGTTTATGTATATGCATATGAGGTATTGAATCTCTTGGGTAATGTCATACTGTGAATGAGGTGCTTGATGCTGCGTATCTAGTGGCTGGCGCTCGGAGAGAGAAACACCCGCGGGGACCGGTGTTTAGTGTTTTAGTTTTCCGATCTTGATAGGGGTAAAGTATATCGTGGGGTACGTAATACCCTTATCGAAGCAACGTTAAAGGTGAACAAATGTTTTTTTTTTTTTGTTTATTTAGACCCTGTAAGGGTGTCTTATTGTGTATTTTTACCATCGAGCAATAAGTATATGTATAACCTTATAGCTTATTTGACTGTATAGTCTGTGAATGAAATGTTGAGTCTGGTCCGAGTATTTTGCATAATGTATGGGATATTGTCTTTTGCACTGTCGATAAGAAAGAATGGCATACTTACTGAAGAAAGCGTTTTTCGTACACTATTCAAAATCTGTTCAAGTACTTACTTATAGGCAGAACAATTATGTTTGAAAATGAACAGACTACCACGTTTTGCGTAAATAATATTGTACACAAATTTCGTGTTAAGATTACACAAATGTTGTGTCATTCAGCCATTGTATTCTTATCTTATGCACAAACTTTGTGTACGAAGTCCATACATCCGTGTTCTGTACGAAAGAACACAAATTTTGTGTAATTTTTACAAATAATAAGTTTAAAATAGCAAACTACACAAAATTGTTTACTATGTTTTTGTGTGTATAGTATATGATAGAATAACTGAATACGAAGACATTATTATCATATAACCTATCATTTTATTACAGTATAAACGTATACGTCATTGAAAACTACTCTATTTAAGTTTCAAGTGTAAGATAAATCTACTCACGAATCATAATCTCCTTATTTCTTACTCTGTTGTTGATAGCTTACTGCTTAGTATAATACATGTTCACTCGACGAATTAATAGATCACACTGTTAACACTGTTAAAAAGCATCTGGTGAGCTGCGCAGCTCATTGCGCAGTATAAAGTGCGCAGCTCCTCGATCTCACTGACTCTGCTGACTCACTCCAATCTGCTGACTAAGATCACCCGATGTTTTGTCTACAGTGTGATCTAGTCATCGAGTGAATCATCTTCGTCGAGTGAAAACGTATTATAATGAGCAGTGAGCGATGAACAACAGAGTAAGAAATAAGCGAGGAAATAAGGATATTATGTTTCGTGAGTGTCTACTCGTGAGTTTTTATCTTATTTTTATAACTTAAATAAAGTAGTATTTTATAATATACATATACCAAAATAATGAAATTATATAATACAATAAGTAATACAAGTAACGTAAAAAAAATGTATACGAGTACATAGTAAAGTCACTTAATTGACTACATAATAAATAATGAGTCAAAAACGGAATATTTTGGTGCGTGAAATAGGATTTCTAAAATTTAGTGTTAAGAATATTTCTATTATTTTTTCTATGTCATTTGAGGTCCAAACTAGTGAGCTTTTATAACAAATTTTGACCAAACCAGATTTTGTAACAAATAGTGGTGGTGCTGCCGCTCACTCCCTTGAAGCTCACTAGTCCAAACTAGCCGAAACATTTAGGACCCTGCTCTAGAGTCATTTTTACAAAACACATGTTTTTTAAAAACTTCAAAAAATCATTACGGTAATCACTGGTCTGTCATTACCGTAATGGTACTTTTGTGTCAATTCTGAAGCACAAAATGGGAATTTTTCAACGAAATTTAGTTTTAGTACATATGCATTCCAAAATCCGTCGTACACTATAGTCACCTTTTTGATAATTAAAAATATCTTCAAGATTAGGGGCATTACGGTAATAACCGATTATTTTTGGTCAGCAGAACTCTTTATGCTCGATGACACTAAAACTAGGCGTATTCGAATTTTTAGTTGAAAAAAAATTGGTCGATATGCTTCTTTACTTTGCTGTACAAAATGATGAAATCCAAGTGTCAAAGAATGGACCACTTGGACTAAATCAGATGTCTCGTGCAATTCAAAAGTGTCAATACTAGGATTCACAATTAGAACGCCTTGTAGATATACTTTAAAATTTATTTTTTATCGTCCCAAATAACTAGAAAATTAAAAAGTCTACGCAGGCATTATAAGCTGCTAAAAATGAAAATTCCAACTCCTCACGATTTAGGTAATGACATTTTGGCCTGTTTTTTCCATCCTACGTCCACGGCAAGTATTTTTTCGACTTGATTTCAAAAGGGCTATTTAGAGAAATTTAGTTTACACTGTTTGAAAAAATTCTTGGCTCAAAATAATGAAACGCGTTATTTATAAACATAGGCCTCATGAAATATCCATTGGTTGTCAGTGTTCATTTATCTACACTGTTCAAAATCTGTTCAATTATAAACAGGAAAATTATGTTCGAAATCGAATTCAATAATAAGTGTAAAATAGCAAAGTACACAAAATTGTTAACTGTGTGTGGATTAAAATTGAGATATATTTCCTACTTTTGTCGATACCTAACACTTCAGCTTTTTATTCGAAACTAATGTTAACTATTATCACATTCATCATTGTCAATTGTACATCTCAATGATAGCCGTCATAAATTCCGTTTTTATTAACCGTTCATCCATGCGCCCTGCAATAACGCATCAACGAAGGAAAAAAGAAAGTCCTGCGCTCGCCAAACGTAGCCCGATAATGCCCCAATGATCCACCTCTCGAGAACGGCATTATTGCCAATTCTCTCCAAAACAGTCCCACATTTTCCCGGCCCCGCTTTGCGCAACAACGCAAACGTATTTTTACAACAGCCCGCGCCGCCTGATTTACAGCTCAACGGCGCAAGTTTGGGC
>JAPYYV010022434.1:0-15091 GCA_030522625.1 Copidosoma aretas
AAGAATTACAGCGATTAGACAACCTTTTTTTCTACCGTAGACCTTTAAAGCTATCCTTTAAAAAAAAACCGCAATAATACCCACTTTTACCCCTAGGTATTTGCAAAAATATTTTACCATGAACATCATAATTTAATATTTATTATAATATTAATGTAATATTAATGTAATTTTTATATATATATATATATATATATATATATATATAAGATTAATATTTTCGTCCCGGTACTGCTTCTGGCGAAGCATCAGGTGTCCAACTCTGGCCGCAAATAAAGTATAAACTTCTCAAATTTACTATTCAATCACTTCCAAGTGTGGACAGTTAAAAATTTGCATTAATGGATAGAAAAAAAAAAATCTAATTGTTGGAACAATTTGTTTGTTGTTACCTCAATCGTAAATATGTATAATACTTAAAAATTCAGAAAATTATATACAAGTACTAAGGATTTTCAGTACTTTCAATACATTCACAGCGGATGAATTCCATTAACTTGCGGGTTGAAATGATGATTTTAAATAGTACATAATACAACAGATTGATATAAAGCACAGCAAGAGAAAAAAAGTAAAGAGCAGAAAATACATCGAAAAAGTCTTTGTGGATCAAAAAACTTCGATCGATCACAAAAAACACTCATCCCTAAAAGCTGAGAATCGTAATTCACCATATCTTTGCTGGCTTGTGATTCCTTAATTGTTTGTCGGTTGTAACCGTGTGGCTGAAGCATCGTAAATACATCTTGAAAACATTTTTCTGGTGTCTCAAAGACGACCTCTGCACCATGAAGAAATAAACAACGAATTTGACACCGACGGCACGCCAGAGCTTCGAGTACACGCAGTGTTATGAACTGCGATTAATCTTTCAACAAACTTTGTTTTTTCGTCATAGATACAAACAAGTTTCTAAATATTGTCGGTCATTCGATCATAATAAAATATTTCGAGCAGCGGTACATAGTTCACACAATATTTTGGTAGCTGTCAATCATCCGTAAGTATGGCGGCTGTCCTAAAATAGAGGATTACGATTTTTTCATCTTATACGGCTGAAACTTGCTCATGAAATAAAAAAAAGATCCAGACATTACTGGGGGTTTGTCAAAGCTAGCTGTATATTGTATTTAAGCAACTTTGATCGGTCCAGGTGCAGTGGGATTATTTTAATAAATACTCTTGAACGAAAATTTATCCGAACAGCAACTAATATGCGCTCTAAAATAAACAGTTCGCTTCCGCTACCTGCTTTGACCTCGAGTTACCCTCGGACAACAAAACAACGGCGCAGCCATAATCTAGACTCTTTTATTATAATATATACAGTAAACACTCGAATACTACTTGTGATTTTTTTTCAAATATTTTACTTTTTATGAACCTTATACTTCACGTTCTGGTTTGGAGAATCGCTTTCAGCATTAATGCCTCTGGACTCGTGTAATTCAATGCTCGCATTGAACAATTTTACAACACTAATGTCATATCGGGATTCATTATTCATGCTTTATTAAAATCAATTGATTACAGTCTCCCTATAACGAATAAGACATTGCCAGGTTTCAGATCAGAGTAAACAACCCCTAACAACTGATAAACAATTCACAGTTTGAATTTTTTCAACTATACACAACACCAATAAGTGTTTATTAGAGAAGAAATTTATGGTTACCATTATCATGAATGTTTTACCACCTGCCAATAACCCTCTGTCCAATAGAAAAAGATTATGGACAAGGGTATTTTTTTCTTTTCTGCCTATTCATTCTTTAATACAGCATATAGCTGACGCAAATCTACGTCGCCCAATTATATCACAAAGTGAATCCCTGGCTGATTCACATCACTGAAAACGGTGCTTTCAAATTTTCAGACATGCTTGGGACAAAAAGTAAACAGCTCGTGACGAGAGATCTTCTCGAATGCCGATGTAAAACCAATGATAACTTTCAGCAAAAGGTCCATATGATTTTAGATATTCAGACCAAGAGAGCATTGAGTTTTCTTGTTTTTGCTGATTGTAAGGTTTCGCAACGGAATCATCGTTTCGGACAGGTTACGGAACTGACATATTACGACCTTTAAATTATCTGTAGATCAAAGGGTACACTTTAAGGGCAGGTCCGGAGAAAAATTTTCATTGTACAAGATGCGTGTGACCTACTTTATCGAACTCCCATGCTAATTTAAATGATATGAAAATAACTGTGCTATGTACGTACATATTATATTATGACTTGTTGAAAATTTTCACAGCATAGATTGCGTTACTGTCAAGATAATTACGCTCGTTGCTCACTAGATAATTACTAGCAAATACGCCCATTCATCATAGTTTTCAGACCATGTCGATGTAACATTGATATTCTAGAGTTAATGTGGGGTACATTAAAAACAACCCAATTCTTTTTTAATCAATGAGAGTTAACACAATACTGTTCATAGCAATATTTTAGAACGTATTCGTGATGTATGAACACTTCTTGTTGCTATTTTTTCCGTTGAAAATCAAAATTTGCCACAAAATAAATTTTAACATGAACGGTGTACTATGAATAATTTTTTTGTACATGACAAAATGTAGAACGTAAAGTTAGAAATCAATAAGAAAAATGTTGCTACATTTGCATTTGGTGCTTGTATCATACTCCTGAGTGCACTGCTACTCCACTCATTTGAAATAAATTCGTCAATAAAACTAATCATACTTGTAAATATAAATAATACATGCACATTACGTGCTCTGTACGTGCATATTTTATTGTTACTGGAATTCAAACAAACCAGATTTTTTGAAGATGTCGAAGATGCAAAAGAATTCTTTTAATGAAGGGTTTTTATTATTTGATTTACTCAGCCATTATGTACCGTGTAACGTGACTATGCTTCTTTCTTTTGGTCGTCTTGTCGACCTTCTTGAGCTCCTCTTCGTCATTATTGACAAACAGGTAAAGCCCAAGCTATTACTTATTTTCATCATCGTGGTGTGTTGTGAGTGCCCTTGCACTTTGAGCAGAGAACTCCTGCGTGGAGAGAAAAAAAGCAGCTTCTTGCGCTCTTGCTGCCGCAATTCTTGTATTATATCTTTATGGTGACCTTTACAGTCAAAAACAAGGTCTGGCCATTTTAGAAACTCTAAAACATACAGTTGTATTTACTCACTTATATGGTATCACGTGAACAGCAATGATGTCGAAAGAATCAATACATCTAAGTTGTCTATAATTATTTCTGTTTCATATCTTTAAACTGTTAAACATTTTTGCCTCTTTTGTTATATTTCATACTAACGAAATATCTTTTGTTTTCATCTTAAAACATGTATTAAAAAACAAAAAATAAAACAAAAACGTTTACTGTGCATGAAAAAAGTTCGTAACATGAAATACGGAATAGCATTGTTTTTGTAAAGTGACGCGCGTATGTAATGTAAATATTTTTAACTCTTTTGTTCTCACAACATTTAAAATCATCGCCCTGTAATTTTATCATTACTGCAAATATTCAATTAATTGCATGTACTTTAATTATAAATTTATAATAATATTCATAAAACAACAGAATTCAAATAGATCGTTATCCCATTTATGGTATTGAAATGTTTTTAATCTAATTTTTTATTTGAAGTATTAAAAATTCACACGATTCCAAAGAATCATTGGCAAACTATTCTCGCGAATGTAAAGTCTATATTTTACCAGTTTTTATGTTTTACTCTGTTTGTTTTGTTCACTTTATTGCAGTATTCACCTCTATGTGCGCAACGACAATGTACATTTTAATATTTATAAAATAAAGACAAAACCTTACGTAGGTAGGGGAGTAAAGTTATGGGCTCAAACGCTGCTAGCGTTTTTACGTTTTACTCTAATTTTATTTTTTATGTCGAGATTAAATATTTTATTCATGTGGTCAGTGAGGTACCAGTAACTTTTTTTATCAACGGAGCTCAATGATTTCATGCTAACAACTCTGATTCAACGGAAAGACGCGTTTATCACTACAACTTTATTGCTTTCAGTACATAAAATAACCCAGAAAGACCTTAATTTTGTCATCCAACACGATTCGAGCCTTAACGCTGCTAGAACAAATTTTCCAAGAGATACTTGATGCTCAATTTATTTATCTAACCGAGTCGTCGATGATTTACAAAGAGAAACAGTAACGCGCGCGAAATTCATGGGAAATCGAGAAAAAAAGTTGACGCCAGCAGATTGCGAGTGTACTATTCACACCATCGCATTACATCCATGCTACACACTGTAGCATGAAGAGCTGCAGCAGTTGTTGGTAAACAATAATATCACGCGAGTATATGCTGTTGCCTCATGGTATTCATATTCGAAAATCAAACTCCAACGGAACTCGCGTACAAACATTTCATACGGTATTATGTGGGGTACATATACCTATATAGTAATCGTGCGAGGATGGTTATCATATCAATTATTTAGCCATCGGCAAGCGCGTGCTGACTGTCTATTGAGCCTGTTTTATGCTGAATACTAAGGCCAGTAGTGCGAGGTATGCGTACACAGGTGACTTTTCGTCGATGGGGTCTTCTCAGTACCGAGAGATTTTAGAGCGTAAATTTGCGATCATGGGTTAACTTTTTCAACAAAATCCGCGCAGGCCCCGTCGATAGAACGAACATGATTTTTTTTTTTCCTTCTAGTTTCGGTACTTCTAGAAGTGGAGTAAAAAGCTCGGCAAAAAGTACTGTTATTTTCATACTGGTTTTTGGAAATAATTTATCTTCTTCTTTTTATATTAGACGCGGGTTGTAAGAAAAAATTTGTTACCAAAACAGCCTAATCGATCGCTGCTGACTGTCCCGTCGAGAGGCCAGGATTATAGCTAAAGTTACTCGAACTTTTACACCAGCGAGTCTATTGTAACTGACAGGTGTTAAACACGACCGAACAAACAAATGCAATCTTGCCAATGGTGGAGTAATTGATTAAAAGCGTCGTAGCTGCTGTAACGCTATGAAAAGAGAAAAAAAACTGAAGCCAACCGTCGGTAGTTACATCGTCGCCATAGAAGGAAAAAGGAATATAAACTTAGCTCCGCACCATGAAAATAGTCAACTTGTATCTTTGGGCAAAAAAGGGGTTACAACTTGAAGAAACAGATGGTTCGAATCAAGAAAAAATTGTTCAAGTTTCGCCGAAATAAGCTGCACCGGTTGAGTAATTATGCTGTTTCAGGGCCGAGCTGTCTCTTTTTTCCCGGATATCTATGAGATGTGAGCTTTTTACCCGTAAAGTGGGAACGTCCACTTTTATATCGCAGTCTTCTTTTTCTCAGGCGACGATATGCATCGCCATATTTTATCGCGTATTCTCATCTCCTATAGCAGGTATCCCTGTACGCGCGTGTATTATACATCTTGTCAGACTACACATACATATGAGTGATTCCGCCCTAACTTGCCCAGATCGTGTACTGCGTTGGTAGTCGAATTCCAAAATGAAATTGAGTGTTTCGAGGCACCATATTTATGTAAAGTTTTGTGTTCTGACTGATGGAAAAGTCAAAACGGGCATTGAAATAAATTTTCACTGAAATATTGAGGGATAAATGGTCAAAACGTCCTTTCCGCCCGCACCCCACCCCCCGCCACCCCCCCCCCCCCCCCCACCCCACCCCCCTCCTTCTCGCCACTTCCTCCTTACGTTCTCACCTTTTGTCAGATACGTGTCTCGGCGTTTGGTCTAATTATTCTTGTTTCGCTAAATACATCGGTAAACGGCGGTTGTACTTTCAACCATAGTAGCAAAGTAGTGCACTATTTAAGGTGGTCTCAACTTGGCTTTAATGAAAGCCCAAGTGGAACGCTATCGATTAAAAAAAATGTTGTTGAATTTTGTGCAACCGATCAAAAGTTGTGGCGATTTTAAGAAATATTAGTGATTACCGGTAAAAATGAATAAAATCTCATTTTTAGCGATATCTAATGATCTTCTTTGAACAGCTGTAAGTTTCAATCGGTGGCACTAAATTGAACAAACTTTTTTTTAATGTACAGAGCTTGATTGCAGCTTTCATTTGAGCCGAGTAAGAATACCTCAACTATACAAGAAGCATACCTGTGCGTATCAGGGATGGACTTGTTTATTCCAAAATTAATTAAAATTCCCTATCATAAAATTTCGTATACCTTTTGACCGACACATTCTGTTGTGAAATAGAGTTTTTCTTTAAATATTTGCTGTGGAAGTTATTTGCATTTTAGAAACGCTGTAGAGAAAATAGTAGTTTTCGTACGAGATTGGAAAGGCTTTAATTTGCGAACCAAGAGGTTTACGGCACGAGCCGTAGGCGAGGGACGTGAGGTTCGTAAAAAAGCCTTTACGATCGAGTTACGAAAGCTATTTTTCCTACCGAGAGTGTACCAGGGTTCCAAAAAGGCCCGAGGTAGGAAAATACCTTTTCGGACTATCTTTTTTTAAAATCATCTTTGAAGTCGATCTGGGCAACTAAGGGCGGAATCACCCATATGCGTAACGCGTCCCATCAGTAGCTCGCTTCGTTCCTGAGGACACCAGATCCTCTCCAGAGCGCGTATATAAAGTAAGGAGCCATCATCTCGGCCACGACCAACTTATCCCTTACCTCCTCCTCCTCCACGGCCTCGACGCTCCTGGGCCCTCTTAGAGCGGCTGGGCTTGCGCAGAATTTATTACACAGCTACGAGAGCACATCGACCACGCTCGCGTTACTTTGTTCCCAACAACTCTCTAAATATACAGCACAATGCACGTAACATTAGCTCGTTAAATTTTTTTCGCTCTTACAAGTGGATGTATTTCGAGGTGGAGAGTTTGGCGTGACATGCGAGTGTATAAGGATGGAAAAATTACTGTATTATGCGAGGATACATCTACTTTTCTTAAAAAATATCGAAGTGTAAGACCAGAGTATTAAAAAGGAAAAAACTCCAGAGATCACAAATAGTATACTTTTACCCGTTGAGCTAGCCAGGAATCGAACCCTCGACCCCAAGAACAAGACGCTTCGAGACGCTAACTGCCGAGTCAATACCGCTCCAAAAAAAAATTTTACTGATGGCATGCAAATATCGTACATTATTGTCATATATGTGTAACATCATTCCAGGGATTGTTCCTCTGCATAGTTTACTCAATAGACGAGAAGAACGAGACTCGAACCCCAGCATATATACCAGTGGGTTACAAAGCCCGACTCCCTACTATCCGACCCATCACAGACGAACCGACGAATTTTATTTCAAATTGGATAAAACCAAAGGAAAAAAACTATGAAAAATTATTCTATGAGCAAGATCGAATTTTAAACATTCAAAGATTAAAAAAAAAAATGTTTACAGCATTAGTTTGACTGTCAATATTTTATTTACTATGTCGACTTACTAAGTAGTAACTTTTGACTGTCAATATTACGCTGCTGCACAGCTATACAAATAAACAAGAGAATAAAGTCTTTATTATTAATTTCATCAATTAAAAAGTCATGACTTTTTATCTTTTGCATGAACACAGATTTATTTTTAACAATTGAATTGACAATTTACTATGATTTTTTCAAGTTACTTTAAAATAATCATTATATTTTCATTTAATGTTTTCGAGAACAGTTCAAGACCTATAACAATCAAGAAACTATGAAAACTGACCGATTACATTACTTTTGGACCATCTTCATAAGCTTAATGTTACATGGTATGATTTTCCAAAAATATTTTTGGAACACGCAGTACGTATATACTGGCTGGTCAGGAAACAAGTAGCAAAAATTGCACAACTTAGTCATATTACCAAAAAAAACCCCACCCCCATACCCAATAATATCGTGAATAGGGCTTCACAAGACCAAGACAATACGAAACTTTTGGTGATCTCGTCTTGGTATCGTCAAAATCATAAGATTACAAATAGTGTCTTATCTTGGTCTTGACGATAACATATTGGTCTTGTCATAAAAATATTGTACAGCAAGCACTTATTTAACCAACTTTTTAGCTTTTTCCTTCAACGCTGCACTCTCGGTGACGATGTTTCAAAGATAATAATAGCTGAGTTTTGTACAAATAGGTTGTGCATCCTTGTATTCCATTTTTTATTTTATTGTCATGTTAACAATAATTAAATTTTTTAAATTCATCTATTTAAAAAAGATTTTCTCAGAATGCCAAACACATCGGTGTTCAAATATTACGTGATGAAATTTATAACATTTATGAAAATAGAATAAAAAACTCTTTGTTTTTATTATCATAGTAAAATTATAGTATCGTTATTTCTGTTAGTATCATTCAAACAGGTTGTCTAAAAATGAATTATATTTAGAGTAAATACACATGTAATACACATTTTTTACAGATATTTCGATGAGAGATTGTTGAAAAAAAGGTTCTAGATAAAAGTTGTAGACGATTAATAAAGAGTTTGTCTGATTGTCACTCACGAGACATGTTTTTTCAACTATCAATTGCAATTTATAAAGAACATTATTCTGTCTCGTCATGCAATTCAAAGTGTAATTTTACAATAATTTGACCATCTTTTAGCTTGGCGAAGGATTGTTGTGGATCTCACTACTTATTTGGAAGAGAATTCAGACAAAATTGTTTACAACACTGAAACTAGCATTGAGTTTTTTAACCTTGTTTAAGATAGTTCTCTATTTTGCATATATAGTGATGTTTTAGTAATTTAAAACAATTTTTTTATGATTATGATATGTAAGTTTTAAAAAGTCTATTGTAATGGACAATCTAGTCACTTCATTCAATTACATATGGCAAAAGTAGACATCTCGTTCATTTACTAGTTACCTAAATGGGAATTGAAGAATTTGCGTACTTTGTCTTGTAATCATTAGACACGGTCTGCATAATTATTTCAAATATTGATTTGATTTCTGAAATTATTCAATTTGTATAAAAAGTATTAAATATAACGGTGTAGAAAGTTACATGTAAAAACCTGAGTATGTGTGCAAATTTATTTAATTTTTTTGAAATTCGTTATAAAAAAAAAAATCCTCAAGACCAAGACTTTTTGAGATCTTGCTTAAGAAGTCTTGTCAAGACGAGAAATCTCATAGATCTTGTCTTGGTATTGTCAACTTTGATCTTGTCTTGGTATTGTCTCGAATTTTGAGAGAAGACAAGACGATATCGAGACTAATATGAAATATCGAGTATTGCTGAAGCTCTAATCGTGAACGGGTGCACGTACGCATGCTGACCTATAGTTTATTAATAGAGGAGATCGAAGGCGTAAAGCTTAAGACGAAGCTGAGATAATAAGTAACTAAAGTGCACCTAATTAAATACGCGGACGCGAGCGCCAAAAGTGGACGAGATCGATTCGACGATTTTCACGCAAGAGTCGTATCATTGGCGTCAATTGCGTTTTTGGGCTTGTAAACATTTTTAAATGAAACAAAGAATTTTGTAGCTGACGATTGTGGTAACCAAAGGGTTGAGATTTTTTTTTTTCATGGGAGTAATGATATTAAATTTAGCATGGATTTTTTTGCGACGATGGTTTTAAAATCGGATCTTTTCGCTTGCGCTTATTGACTTTAACAGAAGTAGAAAATTGAAAAATAAAAAATGCTACTTAAATGTACTAATATGCAAGTACCTTCTGGTATTTTTTTAAATAAAAAAAACTCATAATTTAAAGTCGAAAACAAAATATTCAGTCAGAAGAAATTTTGCTACAACCAAACCAACATTTAGACCAGTGTAGGTTGGCGATCTAATGGCACTAGTTAGCCTCGCTAATATTTTCACATGAAAGGACGTGTGACACCACGCATTTTTCGCTACTTGATTTGATCATGGACCGAGGAAGGAGATCAGTTCGAAGCTTTTTTGTAACTTTTGGAACTTAAATTCATAATATGGATTTGAAGTTACTACTGGAGCAGTGAGGTCTTTTTTCTGCTTATTTTTCCAAGTTACATTTTCAAATAATGATCCCGATAAAGATTAGCAAATATTTATTCAATACAAAATAGTGCGTGCGAAGGTTCAAAAACGTATTATATTTGATCAAACATATCGACATATGATATGTATCCATACATCTCGGAATAAACGTCTTCTTCGAGCCTAAATGTAGATACTTAATCTCTTTGAACTCGAAGCTTACGTGCATTGAATGCGGATTCTGTATAGTATTTATCCGTTCCTTCCCCCTTTTTGTTTCCGGTCTACGTGAACGATCGCACGTACGAGATTGTGTTTGGTCCACAACGACTAAATAACGAAACGAAACGGATTTAAGTTTAAGTACCAAAGGCTTTATATTTACAAAGAAGATCTATACAGCAAAGGAGTTATCCCAATCAAAAGCAAACTACATTCTACAATTCAATCACGCAATTAGTAGTAGTAATAACAATAATACATTCAAACAAAATAAAACTTTCATTAAAGTAATAATAAATGTGCATTTAAGCATTTACAAGTGTGCTTTGGAGTCTTTTTAATATGTGCAATTGAAGCATTTTTACGCTAGTTAATGCCCCGTGGGCCCGCGAGCGCGACGCGCGGAACGGCGGATTCCCCGTTAACACCAGAAAAACGTTCGTACGCTCGCAGAGCCAAAAGGCCGAAAAGGCCTGGCGAAAGGTGTGCGGTAGGCGCTGCTGAAGCTTGTAGGAGTGCAAAGCTCTGCAGCGTCAAGATGGAGCTCACATTATCGCATTTCCGGAGTCCAGGCGCAGCTTCTCTAGCATCGCGTCCAAGCGGTTAAAAGCTTATGTTGTTATTATTAGATATTTGTTAAATAATAGATTATTTTTGTCATGTGTATACACAAATAGAGCACTTTTAGGCTATTATGGGTGTTATAATTTTATTAAATTGTTAAATGATTAAATTTCGCGCTACAGTTGCGTGATGGGTGCTGTAAGCTAGAAGCTGCTTTCCGCGTCCCGTGAAAATGTTTACCATCACCCACCTGATGTACAATTCTGGAGTGGTTCACGACAGGGGTGTACGTAAAGGCAGGTAATTTCGAATTCTTCGGACTCGTTGTATATAACTAGATCATTCAGCTGTACGATTTTGTTTTATTCCATTCGTAAAGTGTGTGGATTGCTAATCCAAAGAGTCAATCACGAATAGTAAGAGCAACCAACAACATGAACAACGATGAAGATAGTAATAAAGCACGGGACGCGCGGTTTTCGAAAGATTTTCTACAGAGTAATCAGTGAAAAATCGCTAAGTAGGTGTTGGCTTGACAAACAAACTCGGGACTTTTGAAAGACAAAGTACAGCGAATCGCGTTACCAGCGAGTAAGTACACAATCGAATATAAATAGAAGAGAAAGGAGAAAGGAGAGGCGTGCGCGCGCGTAGGCTATGTATGATGCGTATACATGTATGCGCGTGCCGAAAGAAGGGACCTCGGCAGCTTTTTCGCGGTCAACTTCACTGGCGCGAAAGAGGGCGGACAAACTTGGTCATTTTCTCGGAGGACCTCCCTTTTCCCGGCCAACTTGGCCGGAAGGGAGCGGTTCCTTAACGGCGAGACGAGAAAGAAGTAAGTGCAAGGAAATTAAATTCCAGTTGGCAGCCAGTTGGTAACAAAAGTGTGATGGCGCGGCTTCAAAGCAGCATCGCAAGCTTGCTCGACGGCACGCACTGCACACACACGATCGTCCACGCGCCGCACAGGTTGTGCCGCGCGCGTACAAGCGTCTCTCTGCCGAGGCTCGATTCTATGGCGCAATCAGACGCATCAATACACGCGCCCGCCGCAATTTCCAGCGCCCCGTTGTCCGCCGGTTAGGGGACAATAAGCCCGCGGCTGAATAACCTCGGGACGAGACCGGTATTATGGCCGAGGGCTCGTTAAAAAAATCGTCTTCCGCGGCCGTTCGAACGTCCGACCCCTCCGCCTCCTTCGTCCCTCCCGATGCATTGTCCCGTGAATTGACGCTCGGCCGGGGCTCCTTCGCTCGTTCCTTCGGCGCGCCGTGCGGATCTTCGCGCGCGCGCGTTTTATTGTCTAATGTGCGGTAATGGCCCGCCGCGGCCTGAAAACTCCCGTGCAAGTCACGAAGGCCGACGATGGCTGCGTCGTCGCGCGTCCTCGCTCCTCTCGAATACCGCGAATCGGGTATAACACAGGCGAGCGCATCTGCATCGACTGCTGTGCCGAAATCAGGAGACAATGTGGGCCTGAAAACAAAGCTCCGCGCGATGACGACAGCCTGCGATTGGCTGTATGTTGGGTGGCTAGTTGGGTGCCATCGATCGTTCGATCAAATTGTATTTCCGTGAACAAGTGGATGATAAATTCTACTTGGAATATCAGAAAATTCGCCCTGCCCCGCAAGTTTTGGGAAAAAATTCGCGTAGTATTTTACCAAACAATCATTATGATTAAATTCGTACCGATCGATCGACAAACAGTGAAAAAATAAAATACTTTGGAAGCCAACTTGGCTGATTGTGACCCCCGCCCCCCCCCCCCCCCCCCCCCCCCCACCCCCCCCCCCCCACCCCCCCCCCACCCCCACCCCGCCAACCACCCACCACGAGTCGCTGCAGTCGCGTTATTATTATCATCATCATCATCATCACTGTCGAAGCAATCACAGTACGACGCGCGCGTGGCATCATGCATATACGTGCACGCACCTACGGAAACAGAGAGAAATACGCTTGCACGGGGAAAACCGCCGCGCGGACCAGTGCGTGTGCAGCGAGGCAGCCAGTCATCCCCCTTTTCACGGCGCTGACCCAATTGGCGCGTTAAGAACGTTTAATCGCACGCGCGCTCGCGCACCTGCATGATACGCAGCATGGGAGGACGGAGCACTGATTGCGATCGGGAGTTTTGATTGGGGTCGGGAGTCTTTCTTTTTTCGCGTTGGCGCGACGGATGCAGAGACACGGATTATTATTGCTATTTTTTTTTCTCTCCTTCCAACGGACAGTTGTGATTTCTTATTTGCCAGCTGTCGTGCTTCGAGAAAATAGATTTGTAGTGCGTTGTGTCGACCGCCCAACGACGGCAAAGTAGGGTTACTTTGCGTCGGAGCTTTTGTGTTGATAAAAAGTAGCGAAGAAATACGCCTTGTCAAAGTTAAATGTATTGAAATAAAAGTTCTTTGACAATAAACCTCTTGGATGCAGCAATACTGGCTGCATTAAATCCAGATTCGCAGTATGTTAAAACTGTGCGCCAGATTCAGCGAATAAGAGTAAGGTCTTGGTTTTATTTACCTTGCAGGTAAGTAGTTTCTTGTAAATATGACTTATTGTAAGTTCGCACACACGCAATGAACATCATTGTAATGAACGAGAGACCGCGGAAGGAGTGAACACCGGATTTTTAGCCGACCATGGAAAAATTGTGGCAGAATCTGTACTCAAAGGACAGCCAAATTTTTAATGAAAGCCCAAGAATTTTGTGTCGAGCACCGCAGAACGAGGTTCCCGCACTGAAGTGCCTACACGAGTCCCGATCTGACTATTAGAGAAGAAAACAGTGTTATTAGGGTCAATCACCGTATAAATTCGAAGGAAAAACTTTTTTGTATAAGACACATTTCTTACTGCTTCGCTTATTTACCACCGATGCAGTGTAGGGTCGAGACGAGAATTTTCAATAAAAAATAACGCCAAGACTGCAGAGCTGGCTCCGTTAATTTTTTTTATTCTCCGGTATTCGGAATTATTAATATGAAATGTCTGATCTCTGAGTTTTTTTTCAATATTATCTTGACTCGATGACATAAGCAGTCATTATTGCAACCTTGTTCCTTTTTGGTACAGTAAATAGCTAGTTATCGATTCAGCTGATTCAGTGGTAAAATTTAGATGGCATGGCAATAGTCAGGTGGCTGCTTGAAAAATAAAAATAATAGATAGTGTGAGATCACAAAGATTATATGATTCTCAACCGTTGTGACGTCATTAGCTTCAACTCCCAAAATTGGATACGCTCTATTTCCGTATTTTTTGTTTACGAGACGAAAAAAAAAAAATACGCTTCCCCCCCCCAATGGAATTCGCATTTTCGGAATCCTGGTCCTTTCTCATTGGCACAAATGATGTTTGATATCGAAAAAAAAAATGCATTCAATTTAGCTGAGAAATTCCCAACTGGATTTAGATCCAGCAACACAGAAATTAATACCTTCAAACCAACCTATACCAAACCCGTTAACAACAATACCGAGCTGCATTGTTCGCGAATCGTCGCGTCGCCCGACTATAGACTCTCCCACCCCCAGCGACAAAGCACAAAAATCCCCCCCCCCCCCCCCCCCTGTTATTACAGACGCTCCAAGAATACCCGGCGCACTCGCGTATTTACCCAACGGGCGCGCGCGCGACGAGAACTCCCGCGATGAAAATAAGCTCCCGCGCGAGGGAGCCAGGCCCGTCCATCGGCCGCGACGATATCACGCGCCAGCGCGCCCGATCTAATCGATGACGCGGGGCCAGCGCGACCCGCCGCGATCGCGGGACCGCTGGGTGGCTTCGACGTCGCGCGAGCGCCGAACCGACGCGCCGCGCGGTGGGCTATTTTGTATTGCTGCACTCGAAACCTCATATCTGAAGAACGTTGATGGATGACGTGGTGAATTTTTTGTTGATTTTTTTAAAAGAAAAACTATAGAGAAGGCCTGACCTACAAATTTGCGGTAAACGTCCATTTTTCGCGATTTTTCGCCTGTTTTTTTTTTTTTTTTTTTTTTTTTGTTTTTTTTTTCACTCAAAAGCTAATATCCATCCGACGAACGTCAAAAGCAATAACAGTGTACATTTTTTCAAAACTTTTTCTTCCTACGGTGGAGAATAAAGGAAAACTATCGAGAAGGCCGAAAAATTGAAACCTGGTTTTTTTACGAATATCAATGCCGTTTCAGGGTTTTCAAGTTATAATTCGTTATTTCGAAATGTACGACGTGATTTTTTTTTCTTCACGTTTCGTCTTTTCGTATAAACATTCTAATTGCGTTTGGCTATCGTTCGTAAGCAGGCCCAAAAACCGGCCCAAAAGTGAAAAAACACGAAAAAAAAAAAAAAAAAAAAAAAAAAAACACGGGACAAACACCG
>JAPYYV010022436.1:0-11443 GCA_030522625.1 Copidosoma aretas
CAAAGTCTTTGCGCCCTCGGGCTGCACTTTGGGCCCTTGAATCACTTTGCGCCCACGGGCGGGAAAGTACTTTCCGGCCCTAGGGCGCAAAGTGATCAGCGGGCCCAAAGTGTGTCCACGGGCGCAAAGTTCGACTTTGCACCCTCGGGAAGAAAAACGTCGTTCGCACCTCGGGCACAAACATACAAAAACCCTGCCCTTCGGGCGTGATTTTTTTACTTTGCGCCCATGGTACGAAATGTACTAATACTACATCATGTTATATTATACACTCATATAAATGATTTTTTTGCCTACCACGACTGAAAGTAACGACACACGGTATTTTACGCATAGCCTCATGTAGGTATTTAAACAAAGAAAGTCCCAAATGAGGACACGTGTGTTTGTGTGTTGTATCGACCTATCGATTGACGAACATGCAATCCGAACTATTCTGAGGTGTGCGTGCATATATAAAAATAATGTTTCCCGTCCCTCGTTTTATGGAAAGTGAATGTCTTGGCTTTTTACTTTTGGCATTTTAACACGAAAATCCTAGTATACATGCAATTTCCGGTAGAGCTGTTGGAAGGAAAAAAAAATGTAATATTAGCTTTTATTTACATGTACACCGAGAAAAAAATTACTATTTCAGTAAGGTAACATTGCAGAAACTATACGGCTGCGTCTGTAGGAGCAAATCTTACAGAAAATATAATGTAACATTACATTTTCTGCAAGGTTACAATACACCTTCCGTAAGATTCGCTCCTGCAGAGGTAATCGTATAGTTTCTACAATGTTACATTACTAAAACAGTTATTTTTTTTCTCAGTGTAGCTCTGAAATGTTAAAAAAATCTACGATTGAAAGGAAGAAAAACAATTACAAAAAATGTCAGTAAAAAAGAGAAAAAAAAAGTTCAAAAAAAAAAAACACACCTTACGCACATAGTTTTCGATATAATGGAGCAAATAAAGTCTTACCTCGAATTCGGGGCGACAACGATACTATTTTTATGTTTGTTTGCTTCTTTTTTTTTTGTTTTTGTTTTTTTCAGGTGTGTGATACAATAGATGTTTGAGCTATCAAATTTGTTTCAATTGCACTCTGACCCGTATACTATATGTAGATGAGTGCGATGGATGCAAGCAACTATTCTACTCAATATAGGCGTGTATTTCTATGTAACATTGACTGTATGAGTGGCTTTGACTTGTAGGTATAACGTACGTAGTTGGTGTACATGTACAGTAAGTTTGACGAAAAAGCAATCACTCCGAATTGGACGCTTACCCAAGTGACGATGGAACAGAAAGAGAAAAGTATAGCGAACTGGGCGCTTGTCGTTCCGTAGTGGTTCTCGGATTCTTCAGTCTTGTTCCATGCGCTTGACAGCCAGCAGAAAGCTATGAAGGAGAGAAAGGCCCAGAAGGACGAGAAACTGAAAAACAAGTGCCATTCTTTGATTAGAGAAACTATAACGTGGTTAAAAAAAAAAAAGAATATGATTAATGTGCATGTGCACACACCCAAGATCACCAAGGACGTAGTGTTTGCGAGTCTTGACGGATGACATTTGCTCGAACAGGTATTCTCCGACCAGGAAGCCAACGCTCGCCACCAGGCCGACAAATCCGACAATCTTTCCGTAGCTACACGCGCTCGCGTCCCCATTGTATAGGCAGACCTCTTTGCCATCCTTTTCGATGTAACCCTTGCCGCTTATGCACAAATAGATGATGAACGAGGAAAACTGCGAGTAGAAAAACAAGATACTCGATGCATGTGTGTATAATATGCCTCTGTCAGGGTAGGCCGCGATGCAGTGGCAGTGGGGTTGTAAAGCGAAGTGAACTAGTCGGCCAAGCTGCGCTGGAGAGTACAAACAACCGATAGTCTTTATAAATTTTTGCTTATGCAAGTGGAAGTTTCATTGGTAGAATTGGAAATCGCTATAGCCACGCATTATTTATTCTTGCTTGTAGCACAGCTAACTCTTTCCACTGATATACTTAAATATGCTAAATAATAAGTTTTCTAATGTTCTAAATGTATATATTATAGCCATTCGTTCAGTACATTTGGCACCTACATTGTACGAGCGAGTCTTTTTACCCTCTATATTTTGTACTTTATTCGTTATAAAATCGTGTCACAGAGAGAGCTTGTGAAATTTTTGTTCCCTTTCGCTCGCAGGGATCGCGAAATGAAGTACTGGAAAAACTTGTGGGACAAACTGCATGGATGGAAAAGATAAGAATCGAAACAGTTTTTAAATTGGACAATCTAGTCTGTCTATGAGCTAGATTAGATTATGAGACACGGACAATAATTTAATATGCAAACGCAAGCGTTCGGGACGGTTTCATCGTTTCGTTGATACTTGTACATGTTATCGGGCACAAATAGAAAAAAAAAGGGGGAATAGAAAATTGAACCAATATCGATACTCATAGTATATCCTACAACCAGGATATTCCACTTATATTATGTTTCCTAATGTTTCTACGGCTATTCCAAAGTCAATGATCAAGTGAAACGATTTAACGAAGCCGAAATGTATTGTTTTATTTTGAAAACGTCGTCGCGTCACCTGTGTCGTTTGTAATAAATTTTGATTCTATGATGGCGATGGAAAAAAGACTCAACAGAGACCCGATACGTTTGTAAATCTTGTTCAGAACGCAGAGATCTCAGTTGCATGGCAGTGATGAAAGGGTGAAATAAAACGATGATAACCTTGCAAATATCCCCGAACAACCGATCAATACTTACTACACGTGTAAGAAAATTTTCAAGACGTGTTCGCGGTGACTGAGCGAATCCGCGTATTAAACTATTTGTATTATAATACACGTATGTACATTATATAATAATTGGGCCAAAAACATCAAGATGTGAAAAATCCACGAAGTGCAATCATAATATTGTACTATCTTTGTACCTGTATTACAATAAATACCATACATCACGACGAACCGGTTGATGGGGATAGGGGAGGGGGGGGGGGCTGGTTTCCTATCGGGTAAGGGGGAGTCAGGCAGATTTCTTCGTACCCTCGAAGCTCTGACGGGGGTGTGTGATGTGTGTGAATGAGAGAGAGAGAGAGAGAGATCTCTGGCGACTACATGTGTAATATATTATACGAATTCTAAGCGTGTAGCCTGTTCGCGCGCGTCACGGCACAAATATCAGTAGTGATAATATATTGCAATCGTGCAGTATGGGTGAACGAGAGGTATGATTAAAAGCGAGAAAACATTTGAGGATTCGAGTGATCGGACCTCGTGCTATTACCTATAGCTGGCTGCCCCTCTCCCGGTCGATCGCGTACACGATATCCCGAGGGTCTGTCGCTATCGCGCACGCGCCCTCTCCCACGCAGCGCACGTTGCATTTCGATTTTTGCCATAATCTATCCTGTTCGTACCCTCGCGTCGCCTTGGGCCCACGCGAATGTTTAAACTTCACGGGCCCCTACCCCTCTGTGGCCACATCGTGCACGGGGGACGCACTATAATCGGTTCATTAGTATATTGATGGATTGATGGCAGAGAACGATGACGAGCGAGGGCCACGAATTGATGTTCGCGCTCGGGCCCTCCGTTATAAGTATACGCCTAATATACGAGGTGAGAGGGGGTTGAACGACGTGCGATGCAAATTTATTGTCAAAAGGGAGCGAACTGGGCGCTGCACTCACCAGGCACACGCCCCGGAAGATGACCTGGGGTCTCTGGACGAAGGTGATGGGGTCGAAGGGCGCTCCTGCCTTGCCGCCCCCGTAAGCTCCGCTGACGTCCATCTTAGCCTCAGCGAGCGACTGAGGGGCTGCTTTGACTACTGCTGCTGGGTAGTGCTTTTCGAAAAGCTCCCCCCTCTCTCTCTCTCTCTCGCTCTTGCGTTTCTGACAATATTGCTGCTGCTGCTGCTGCTGCTGCTGCTACTGGAATGCTGTAGAAAGAAACTCCATCGCGCCTGCGCTCCTCGCGCTCTGACTCCAGTTGTTTCAGAGCTTGCGCGGGCCGAGGTCCTACCAGCCGAGGCTCCTTACTCGCAACGTGTAACTTTGGTAATGAATATAAGTGTACTTATTGGGTGCGCGATCAATCGATAGCCCGATGGCTATTCTATTTGTATCTGTGGAACTAGAGCAGTCTGCACTCTGTTGGTAATACTTTTATATTTTTGCACTCGTGCATGCCTATGTATACACAAATATATCATTATATCTGTTGGTTAGCATTCTCAAGTGTCGTGAGAAATTTATTTGCGGTTGAAGATGATCTTGACAATCTTGGTTCGGTAGTTCGGTTCAAACGTACGCGCGCGCACTTGCTGGCGGTGACAGCTTGCGGGCGTGATGCGTACTTAGCGCTGACGCCACTGACAGTTGGTTTGTTGGTTATTCGTTGCGTTACTAGCATTAGGTAAGTATATTATTATATTATGTATGTACACTGGAGGTAGTCAAATTCGTGAACCGCGAAATTCAAACATTTAATTCCTATTAGCTGATCCGATAACATAACCTTTCTCATTGGTAGATTTTTGTGCCCCGCGAAGTTTAAATTCACTAATGAAAGGGGTTATGTAGGACGATCAGCCAATTAAAAAATAGCATTTAAATTTCGCGTGTATATATTATGTACATTTACTTTACCTTACATTTCTTCTTCTCGGACGATAAGACAAACATCCAGGAAGACTACTTATAGCACTTATTTAGAGCAAATGATCAGTCGGTACTTTTTTACGGTTATTCGTCTGTCACTATATGTCTACTTTATTTAAGCGCATTACATAATGATTAATCTTTATTCATTACTTCGTGAGAAAAACGTCATTTCTTTTAAATAATCACGTTCAATATCTATTAACAATTCACAATAGGCTCGAAACTCGAAGAGTAGCGCAAAAAACTAATTCAGTAATAAAAAATAATAAACAAGGAATTTGGAAAAAAAACAAAACAATTCACGCAATATTGCCAGATTATGTAAATTGCTCGTGACTTGACTAGTAAGTAAGCAATGACTTATGACTATATGCTCTCCCTCCCTCTTGAATTTTGATCCGTATACTTATGTATTATGTTAACTGTCTCTCTTACGTTACGGACAACGTGAGCAGGAGGTGTGCAGGAGTTAGTCCTGGTGTTTATGCGTTGACATTCGATGAGGACTCAGGCAATACACCGATTAGTTGTAAGTTAGCCCCCTACCCCATCTCATCCCCTTCCTATCACTCTCCCAAGTGTCGAGTGCCGCGAAAGAAAGGACGTATAACACTATTATATATATATATATATATATATATTATATACTATGCAGGTAACGTAGGTACTATACATAGATGTAAGTATATATGCATACTTGGGTGCATCGTAGAATCGTGATATTCGTGATCGTGCATGTTGACATACAATTTGGTATTGGTATAGACAAAGTAAAGCGGATACAGAGGCACGATGAGATAAAACGGTGGTTGGTTTATCGCAAGACAATAAATCTATAAGTATTTCAATGATAATCATTTCGGGGCTCGTATAAGAAAAACTACCAATGCACAGTACATATGGATTAGGTTAAGTGAGGATGAGCTTTGCTGATGACATGTGAGTGTGAATTGTAGTAGTGGGACGTTGATTTTTCAAATCCAAGTGATATTTAAGCGTGATTAAACAAACCAGTTACTCAAACAATTATTGCCAACCTTTGATAAATACGATACAATTTATTGTCATAGTCAAATTGAATGGATCATCTGAAAGCAATGCCACCTATAAGTGCTTATGGGTATGTTGCACCTATACTTGTTTTGCATGGTGTTGATATTTATTGGGAAGAAAATACTCATGTAATATGTGATTTATGCATAAATAGGTGAAAACAGCTGATGTTCGCCAATGACTGGTTGAACGCGTCGAAAAGTTGGTGCCAGGGTTCTAAAACATTTAATTTCTCAATTAAATAATTACAATCAAAATTTGATTCTCAATTGAAAGTTATTTCAACTAACAATTGAATTTGATTGTTAATTGAATGTTCGTTCAATTAAATTTAATTGTTGATTTATTGGTATTTCAATTAATTATAAATTTAGCTGTTTCGTAAAATACGTCATTTATTTGCTTTGTTCTCGAAAGTTAAAAGACCAGTGCGTCTTTTATAGTGCTTTATAATATTTAAAATCCTATTCAAATCATTGAAAATCAAATTTAATTCTCAATTGAATCATATTCCGATTAAGAATTAAATCTAATTGTTGATTGAATTTTAATTCAATTACGATTTGATTAAATTATTTAGAACCCTGGTTGGTGCATCACGTACTCGCGAAGCCTTTTTCGACTCCAACTTTTTAAGATTGATCATCGTGATGGGGTCATGTAAGCTAAGATAGCGAGCTCTACTACTTATCTTATCCTAGCAGTCAGCGATGAGTAGCGCACACGTATAGTACAATAAGTTTAAAAAATTGGAAGTACCCACAAACGGATAGCCGGCGTGTACGGGCTACGATGCAGCTGGACTTCGCGTCCTTTGCAGTAAAAAAAAAGTCGCGAAAACTCGTCACCTGCCCAAGTAACTGCTGCAGAGTTGCCGTCGAAGATGCCGCTGCTGCTGCTCCTGTCGAGCTTCGTGCAGCAGATCCACGAGCGCTGGTTCAACGTTCAGAAGCGGACGAGCGAGGGCGTCCAGTCGGCCAAGGATGCGGTCTTTCGGGGCGGTCTCGTCCTTGCTACCGGAGTCGTCATAGTCTGGCTCTCCATATTCCTCTACACGGCCTTTTACTACGCCTACATGCCCAGCATGACCTACGTCAGACCGGTCAATCTTCAATTCAAGTGAGTAGTTATTACTAATTGGTCTCGTTTCAGCCGTTTACCTCGGCTATTCTTCTTAATTATCTTTATTTAGCATTCGATAATGTTATTATTATTATAATTATTATTATTATCGTGAGTGTATACTGCACCTATAAATCTGACGTTTGACTGTTTCAAGGTCGTGTGAGGATGATAAGGGCGTCTGCAGCTTTCCCTCAGCCTACGTGCAATTGACCAGAAAGCAACAGCTGCTGATGGTGGGGCAGCCTTACAAAGTTTACTTGCAGCTGGAAATGCCGGAATCACCGGCCAACAAGGAGCTTGGCAAATATCTGACCAATCTTTCATTGTTTTACTTACTTGTTTACTTACCCATCTATCAATATATTTATTCGTCTGTACGCTTCATTCATTAGGCATGTTCATGGTCTGCGCTCAACTACGTAGTCGCGATGGCGTGCTTGTCGAGCATGCCTGCAGATCTGCAATGCTCCATTATCGCAGTACTTTGTTGCATACCTTAACCACCCTCACATTCTCGCCTATGATGATATTTGGAAATTTTGAGGAGAAACAGAATGTTAATCTCGAACTGTTTGGGAACTTTGAAGAAGATCAGGTCAGTGTAAGCATGGGAAGGACTTCTTAACGAAACTACTCAACTGTGCTGTAGTCGTCATCGTCGTCGTCCTCGTCTATAATATAATAATACATTAAAAATTAATTTTTCTGCATCAGAGTCATCCAGTCACAATAATCTATGTGGAAATTCAGTCGAGGCACATTGAGTTTTATTCTGCCACAATAATGATAAATGCCCATCTGTCTGGCCTGCGTTATTTGATGTTTCACTGGCCTATTCTGTCAGCATTGGTTGGCATCGGTACAAACTTGTTTTTCATAGTATTTATGTGTATTCTATCCTACCTGCACTTTGCTTCGGAGGATGAAAATTCAGATGAAAGTTTTCATTACGAAAAGGACGAAGAGGAAGAAAAAAATTCTGGACCAGATGGTGGCGACAGTAAGTATATACATTAGTAAGAGTTTCAGGAAAAAAAAAGTTTTTGGGTCTAGAAGTGAATTTTTTGTTGTCAATCGAACGATTGAATACTTTATATTTATAGCAGAGCTATCTTGTAGCTAAAATATTGAATTATATGAAGCTATTCAATTATATATATGGAGAATACATCTATTTACAAAATAGAATTAAAATTTTTTCACTCTAAAAACAGTAAAAACAGTTTTTTTAGCATCAAATATCGTTATAACGATCTTGATAGGGTATGAAACGTCGAATCTTTTTGTGAAGCTATATACGGATATAAGAAGAAACGTTTTGAGCCCTAGATCGTTGAAATCATTTGGAGGGATTTTAAGATATGACTGATTCAAGAAAAAAAGTGGATTTTCTTTAATAATAAAAAAACGACATGACGTGAAATTTTTTTTTATTATTAACAATAATGCTGTTTTAATGCTCATTGAGAAAAAACTATCAAGAAAATCTAATTAAAATTTTTTAAGCATATAAGTAGCAAAAAAACCTCGTTTTGGAGATAGAAAATCGTTGTAAAAATCTTAATAAGGTATACAACTTAATTTTTTTTGTGAAACCGAAATACGGAAATAAAAGAAACAACTTTAACCTTGAATCATCGAAATCACTCGAAGGGTTCTAAGATATGACTGATTTTCCACAAAAATCGTAGTATTTCTTTAATACAAACTAAACAAAATAACTTATAAAGATGATTAAAAATGGAAAATAGAGCTATTTAGAAGCTTTATCAGATTTTACTATTTAGAAATTCAAATAAAATTTATTCACCTTCAAAAATAATAAAAAAGAAAACGTTTTTTGACCATAAAAATCGTTAAAAAACCTTAATAAGGTATGGAACTCAAATTTTTTTTCCGGGTTGCCATAACAACTGGAAAAAAAATCCAGTTGTCATGGCAGCCCGGAAAAAAAAATTCTTAGCCCCGAATCATTGAAATCTACCGTTGGGTTCCTGAGATATGACTGATTTACATACACACACACACAGGCAGACTTTTTCTATAAATATTATTTATTCATTTTAGACAATGTATAAGACATTTGTAACGTATTTCTGCAAAAATTTTTTTACCGATACAAAGCTTCCTGTATAAGGAAGAAAAATATTACTAAAGTATATATGTAAAATTTATTGTAGATTTTTTACTTCTTTAAAGGTGGACAAAATTTAATTCGAATTTGTAAATAGTGACATCTAATGGAGCTTAAAACCAGCTCTATTTTCCATTTTGAATGATCTTGATAAAATATGTTGTTTAGTTTCTATTAAAGAAATACTGAGATTTTCGTGGAAAATCACTCATATCTGTTTTTGGAGTGAAAAAATTTAAGTTTGATTACATCAATGGTTATATTCTATAGATAAATAAATAGCTTTATATAATTCAATAATATTTTAGGTTCGAGATAGTTCTATTATGCATATCAATTTCAGTAATAAGTTTTAATTATTTGTTCAATTGTTTTTAAATAAAAAAAAATTTAGCAATAATAATTTCCGTTTTCTAACCTCAAAATAGCACTTTCACGGCTCGATTTTGGGTTCTCAGACGAAAAAATAGTATTCGAAACTCGTACGTAGAGGCTTTTGTACGAACCTCGTTACGGCCCTAACTTCTCGGTTCGTAAATATAAGCCTTTCCGAACTCGTACGAAATATACTATTGTACTATTCGGGTAAAAATTATAATTTTATTTTCGAAATAATTCCTTATCATAGAGCATGAAAATAGCTTCTTTTCACATTCTCAATCATTCAAATATTTTATTTTTTTGTTTTTTAGTTAAATAATAGCAAAAGAATGTTGTTGAGCAAGCTCTGTGCTAATTTATTGGCAGCGGTTTTTTGCCCTGCAAACAATATATCATTACACGAATCCATAATTTTTATATGAGTGTAAAAGAATAGTATTATACCATGGCGGATAATAATTTAATAATATTTAAACAATCGTTATATGGTTTACACTACACTCGCTTAAAAATAGTATAACTTGATGTTATGAATTCTTGCAAAAAACGCACGTCTGTTAAGTTTCGAGAACAAAGGAAATAAATAAAAAAAAGTTTCATTCATGACATATTTTATAAAACAATTAAATAACTTCTAATTCAGAAAAAAAGTTTAATATTTATTACTTAATTAAGAATTTAAAAATTTTAGAATCCTGCATCTGACTCCGTAAAATGCGATAAGTTGTATGTTCAAGCAAGGGTTGAACTCTAAATTCTGCTTTCAATTTAGTTAATAATATACCGCTTTGAGAATAGCAATTCTTCTTTGCCCTGCTCACTTGCTTGTAAGATGGAAACATTTTTTGTTTTTGTTTTATGCAGGTTTTTTGTAAGTGATGATAGCTTGTTAAGATAATTGCATTTCAACCAACAAATAAAGTGTTTCTCCAGTCGTAAATTCAGTATCATCTTTAATTACGTCAATAGATTTAAAATACTTTTTGTTTAAATAGATTTTGGATTCTTATCTTTATTTACTTCAATTGGATGCAGCGTTAAAGTCTCCAGTCGGTCTTCCTACATTTGTTTTTGTTTTAATTTATGATTCTTAAAATGCAATGACTTCATTCAACCAATCATCGTTTTTCCTAGAAACAATGACTCAGTTCTATTGTTGTTTTCCTATTGTTCTTTAATAATGGAAGTAATTCTTTTAACGATTTTTTATGAAAATTGTGATAAAACGTAAATGACCATTAATACTTCGAAGACATTAACTTTTTAAGCATCAAATACATTTCTCTTGCACTTGTATTCAAATTATCTTTTACTGTCACTGACAATTATTTTCTTGTCAATGTATCACATGGCTGATTTGAAACAGCAACAAAAATGTTTAGTATTATTGTTATTACATTGAGTAGTTATTCGTGATTTATCACAATAGAGCTGTCAGAAGCACAAACTTAGTTTTTTTAGGAAACAATGTCTTTTATTAGCTGCTGTATAAGTAATTGTTACGATAAATCTTGTTTTTTTGTATGTATGTAGGATTTCTCCGGACACTTAAACGTATTAAAGTAAGGGTGTTGATAAACTAAATGAAATCATTATCTGTTAAAAGACAAGAAATATGGATAAGAGCAATCAAGCAAGGCAATTACTTCACTAGATAGTTGAAAAACTCACGTGTTTGACAAAAATAATTTAATTCAGTTAATGCAGTTTGCAAAACAAGTTTGTATAACACTTAATAGCTTGGCAGAGGTTGTGGTGCTTTGTTATGATCGCGGAGACCCGAAGTTTATATGAATATAATTATATACAGTCATAGTAGAGACGGGTTCACTGCAGTAATTCTTTTCTGCAATATATATACATTAGGGTGTCCGTTATTTACCGATTTCAACTGTTTGATCATATACCCCCTGGAATCTCTTCGTTGTATCCTAAAATGATAATCCATATCCTGAAAACCCGAAATTTTAGATTTAACACGTGCCCTCAGACGCAATTTGTTTTCCCATTTAAATAACATGGGATTTTTTTATTTCAACCTTGTTTGATTTTTTTGACCACTTTAAGTATTTTTTCTGGATTTTTAA
>JAPYYV010022437.1:0-11286 GCA_030522625.1 Copidosoma aretas
CCCCCCCTTCGCACACGTGTCGGGTAGGCTCGGATTTCGTCGGCCGCGCGCGTAGCGGGCAATTCGAGCAGGCCGCATAGCGCCCAGACTCCCAGTTCAAAAGAAGCGGAGAAGACAATTACTCGTTTATTTCACGGGGACGCGGAGCAAAGAGGGGGGGCACCTGTAATTCCGCCGGTCGCCCGTGGCCGGCTCGACAACAGCAGCAGCAACAACAACAACTGCCCGCAAACTCGCGAGGGTCCATACGGGCCGTATTGCCCTCGGGAGCGGGATTGCGCTGGGAATTTGCTCCGCCTGAATCGCTAAAGTTCGTTTGCCCGCGGAGACGATTTTCTCGGTTCTGACCGCCGTGGCCTTGGAACAGGTGTCGTCCGCCCACGCTCCGTAGCTGGCTCGAGTATACATATGTGACGCACGCGCGGCTCGTGGACGCGGGACTCTTCCGACTTTTTTTGGCAGGTTCGTCCGAGTACTTGTCTGTATGATTTTGTTCCTTTGTCGCCGTGATGGTCGATTATGCGTGTAAAATCGGCCGAAAATGTATTGCTCGATTGTCGTCGGCGGGATTGTTGAGCGTTTCGGAGAAAAGGGTCAGAGCGCCAAGTTCTTTGTCGCGCTGTCCATTCATTCGAGACGTTTCCTCACTACATCAATTATGCAATGACACTATAGCACCATCCCTGTATCGTCTGGCGTTATGAAAATTATCTGACTTGTGTTTGCGGGAACATCGTGTTGGGATACTGGCACTTTTGTCCAAAGTAAATTTAACTATTTCGATTCATTTTTGTTCACAGTCAAATTTTTCCCTCCTGGACGAAAACTTGGAAAATTTCACCCCGAGAAACACGAACGAACAGAGGAACAAACACGTAGCGAAAGCAATTACGGCCAAGAGTATGCATCACGCCTGACAAAGTAGCGCGTGACGTAGTTCTGCAATACTTTTCTAGCTGCTTCCGCTGTAAAACAACAGAGCTAGCGAAGCCTACCTTTAGCCCTACTTGATCCTCGCAGCACATCATAGTCTTCCACCTTGTGTCCATAAACTTGTAAATCGTAATACTATTTTCACACATTTTTCCAGTGATAAAATTTCGACTAGGTTCCAAACAACGGACATTCACTGCTAATCAGTGCCGTCTCACCGATTCAACCTGGAAGAATATTATTTACCGACAATCGATAGAAGATTCGTTTCACACAATGCCTTGAAATTGATGGGAATAAGTAACGCAGCATGAACGTACGCAACGTGACTTTTTTTTTTAACCAATCTGGGAAAGTACAGTAATTAAAAATTTAATATTTTCAGTGGTAATGAACGAGTACGGATTAGTACGATCATACATCAATGGAGCCTTGATTTTCCATGATAAGAGATTAATATCGAGGTCTCTCAAATCAATCAAGCTGCTTTAGATTTCAGTGTATCTATGCCAGCTAAAATGATATTGTGGACACAGAAAGCATGGGACAGTAGCACACCAACAAGAGCGTTGATTTTATTCTCTGATGCGTAGAAGATCGTTTTTTCGCTGTTTCCGTACATTTTACCAACTAAACCCACACATGCGACTTTTTTATTGTTTTGAACTCTGCAAATTTTGCATTTCAAATTTTGTTGTAGTACCAAATTTTTTTTTTTTTTTTTGGACAAAAACTATTTTTTTGCTTTTTTTCGTCATTTGTTTGTTCTGTGGAATCAATCATTAACACGGGTTTACATGTACAATATAAATTTACTAAATCGCAGCAGGAACATTTTTTTTCATCATGGCTAAATTTTTAAAGCTCGGAAAATTTGTTCGATTGGCAAACCATAACTTTTTAGCATCAACACGAAGTTATCTATCGAATTTCAGCTTAATCGGATGAAAATTACTTGAGTTAGTCTGCGAAAATCTGAATTAAATTACGTATACGCACATAATGTGAAATACTCGAACGACACTTATTTGAGAACTAAAATTTGTTCATGGATTAAGTAGTGATTTTTGCTGTTACTTCAGTCGGACAAGTAGATGCGGCCTATAAATAGTCGGACAGCTTTCATCGACAGAAGAACGTGGATTGATTCTAACAGTACGGGCAATAAAATGTTACGAATACAACGTCTATTAGCACAGATTAACGACCCTTGATCAGGAAAAGACAGCTTGAAAATAAACATGCCGGTTTTAAATATAACTAAAGGCCACATCGTAGGTAGATACGCTCCGGCTGCAGTCAGACATAAACAGCTGAATTTTGCTTCCGAATTCGAGCTCTTTTTCGTCAATGGCCACTGACGTGAGTAACGAAAATTTACCACCTGAGCTGTCAATATCAGCGTATTCACAACCATCGGATGAACCGCCGGAAATTTAAATAGCTGTATGAAATGACAAAAACGAATCACGTGTGACGAAAGAGGAGGAGGAGACGAAATGGATTGAAAAAACGGATCAAACAGAGGAGAGCTGCGTTCAAGAGCATTCGGGATTGGCACGCATTTTTATCATCCGTTTGCTGGGCACGAGTGGGTCTTATACCTTTGATTGAATCAAGCATGTTTCGATTGGCCTTTGAAACATATCGCGTGGCCATGCATTCAAACATTATTTCTCTTTCACACGCCTGCACGAATATGAAAGAATTGTCGAACGCGGATTTAAAAAGTTTTGACTCTTTTTCAGCTTTTTTGAATTTTGAATTTAAATTTACGCAGATCTGAAATTAAAAATGTTTTTTCAAGCTCCTAATGTAATTGTACGTATCCTCGAAAAAATTAGCTCGAAATCGGACAGAAGAAAAATGAAAAATCCGTCAAAAGAGCAGCACAAGCGGTGCGACAGAGTTTTTTTTGCAAAATAAAGCGTTACACGCGAGAGTCGCGCGTTAGTACGTACAGCCATGATTGCACAAACGCAGCCAAGGTAGGGCGGACGTCAACGCCGGCGTCACCACCATCGGCGCGGCAGAATCGCCCACCGGGCTGATGCAGGGCATTAATTTTTATTATGTCCCTACGCGCGTCTAATGCGTCGAAAGTTTCTCCTCCCCCGAGCGAACGGAACGCCCCTCTTCAGCTCTCCGCTCGTCGGGTCGAGCTCGACCGATGGCACTTTGATAATTTTTCCGTCCGGCGCGTTGACAGATGGAAAAGTGTCTCATAGGCATGCCGCGCTTCCGAGAGCGATGATTCACAGCGACGGGATGCTTATTGCGTTTCCTACGGCTGTGTTGCTCGATCCCGGCGCACGGTCCTTGCGCAAACGGCCCACAAGTACTCCTCCCTCTCGGGCTTCTTGACCTGCTCGAATAATCATTCCCGGGGCTACTTCAGTCCGGCAGCGATTCATCATCCGAATCGATTTTCCTCCCTGGCATTACGGATGGGGGTTTTTACCCGCCGCTGTGAGCTGTTTAATTCAACAGAATCAGCGTTGCTTCGGACATGAAATATTTTGGAGCTTGCATCCAGGTAAAATTTCAAGCTCCCCGTGCGAAGTTGAATGTGAGGAGTGCGGCGTAAAAACAGCCGTCGAGGACAATTAATCGGTGCGGTAAGATCCCCGGTAAAAGCGTAAGACGAAAACCGTACGGACACGTTAACTCTGCGCACGCAAGTTCATCCACCCGAGAACCCAAAGACCATCATCCGCGCCGCGCCCACGAATTTCCCGTCTCGCGAGGCAAAGTCCTGACGTGCAGGCACCGCAGCGCCCTCCCCCCGCCGCGTCTCCCCCGCGGATCCGAGCACCGCGGCGTAACGGCCGCGTAACGTCGAAACTCGATTCGACGAGCGTCTCGCGACACTGGAAATCAATCAGGGCCTACCGCGCCGGGCACTCAGCCACCCGCTGGTCGCGCTCACGCGGCTGCTCCTGTGTACGCCCCGGGAAATAAATTGCATCCCGGCCCCGCGGTGCGGTGTGGAACGGCCGGCCGGCCAACGGGTGAGCATAAAACGAGCTCGGAGCTCGCGCGACGCTTATTATTATTATTATGTTTTTTCTTTACTGCCACCTCGATTCTCCTTTCATCGCACCCTCGCGCTGGAGGTATTTTTATCGTTATTGTTTCCTACCATCGGCGTTAGTCCCGTTGCTTAGCACACAATGATGATGCGATGGCTGCTGCACCATTCTGCGAAAGTACAAGTCTTGTTTCGTTGGAAATACTACCCCATACTTACACGAAGGGAAGCGCCGGACTGATTAAAAACCATATCGATGTGTGGATAATTTGTCGGATCCATCACTTTTGGAGGTACAGCTTTGTAAGTGCGTATGGAACATTACGATTAAGAGTTGTATCTGTATTATTTCCCTTTTCATGCATTGATGACCATGAATGTCCAACTTGTAATTATTGCGAGCACCACGGGAAATTGTAACAAAAACATTTGGCCCAAACGTCGAGTTGTATTTCAGAGTGAGAAAATATCTTGTTAGAATGATGAATGACGAGCAGAGATTTTCAATCGCGCACGTACCCATTCACTCTGCATCTCCATCCTACGTTGATTTCCTCGTCACCACATAAATAACGGATAATGCCGGCAAACGCACGCGTTTTCATGCATCGTATATCAAGAGAGGGTAACCAGCGTCCACTTCTCGGACCAGCCAAGGCGCGTGGAATAACTCAGCGGAAAAGGTACCGGTAGAGTAAAACCACCCCCTGCGCCTTTACTGTGCGAGCACGCATGAGCAGCCCCGAGATGGCCGGCAAGGATGGAGGATGCGCCGTAGAAAATTACAGTTCAGCTGTCGATTGGCAGATGGAAGTGGTACTTGAAGTAGAAATGGAATTTTTTTTTTTTTTCATGGATGGCGGTGGAGGAAACCTTGCATAGGCGCCCTCGTGGGGAGCGTGGTGTCAGATTCTTACTGACCCGCGTAAACGCAACGAAACACAAAAGAACGAAGGAGGAAAAGAAGCGGAGAAACAGATTGTGGAAAATAATGGCACGTCGACGAAACGAGGCTAACCAAAGACCAAGAGTATCTGATTTAGAGCAAGTTGAGACACAGCTGGTGCGCGTCGGAGAGGATCGAAATGTAATTCGTATTACCTGAACGGATTTTTGGAAAAGTCGTTGGGTAATATGATCAATAAAATCGTTGAGGCGTGTCACCAATGGCATTCGTGAGGAGGCGCTGAAACACGAACATCCTTCTATCATTATTTTTTTTATTTTTTTTTTTTTTTTCGCTGCGATTAATAGCCCGGCGAAAACATGACCGCGTAATTGTAGCTCAAGAGGTGTTCGGTGACAGCATAGCTGCAGAGGGTAGGGCTGGGCTAATTACCGCTGTGTTCCTACGCTTGGTACAGAGGTCGCGCCGACTTTTGGTGGCGTTAGCCCGTGCTACTGTCAAGGGAAAAAACGTGGGTGCAAGGCAGTGCAAAACTACACGTTGCTCATGATGAAAAATCAAGTTTCCCATGGTCTGTGACGGATCGCATATCGCCCACATTTGTGTGAAAAAATTCGTACAGGCCGTCTGAGCTTTCATCGACGCTTTGTATGATGATTAAAAAATCACCCAAAATCACCCGAATCAGCTCGATTTCGTGAAAAATGTCACTCATATTATTTTTTTTTATCGTGGGCCGAAAGTCTAATTATTTTTGCTCTTTCGACTTTCGTCACTCTGTGGCTGCGTTTATGAGTTCAATTAGACATAATAAAACTGACGATCAGAGAAGTCGATACAACATTCCTCGTGTTTATTTCACAAGCACTCCGAGGTCACCGATGTATATTCCTCATTACAGTACATCTACACTCGTTACGCACCGTAAATACACAAAATCGTTATTTCAAGCCAAACAATTATTCATAATATTATGGAATAAATAGACACATTCATCCCATATGTTTCAAAACAACGTATCTTCATTACAAATAGATAAACAAGTTTGAATAGAATTTCACGTGAATCTCGATTATCTCCATCGATTATTTTATTTCATCATCCTCTCCGCATCGTTGACGCTCGCGCGATATTTACATTAAAAATAATTTTAATCAGATTACAACACACGGAGCCGTGGTGCTCTCTACGTTTATCTCGCGCTTCCGTGAAGTACACTGCACTGTAAACAAAACGCTCCGACAGCAAAATTCAAATGAGCCGACTAATCCGCACCGACTCTGTTAGCTCGAGTGCAGGAGCACGACCTTCAAAATTGCCTGCATGCGCGCGTGCAAACTCCATCGATGATCCGTCGAGCGAGGCTGATCCTCGGCTCCTCTCTGGAAAAAATATGGCTCGGCATAAGAGGAGGGATATTGCCAGAGAGAAAGGGGGGAATCGAGAACGGATACTCGATCACTGTGACGACAAAGAGGCGCTGGAATCGTTGAGTTGGCGTTATCGGAGAATCAAACGAACAAACGAATAAATCGCGCGAAAATGAGGGGTGGCGGGGTCCGATTGGATTATGGGAAGTATAGTACACGTGACGAGCAGTGCCACAATTACATGCGTAACTGCGATTGGCTACAAATGTTACAACACCGTGTAGACGTACACTTACGCGTCATGTACAACAAGTAGCGAGCACGGATGTACGCGCTGGAGGAGAAACGGGGCGAGATAGCAGGGGGGGTGGGGGGGTGGCAGAGATTACGCGTAATGAATTAATGATCGGCGCCGGGCGTGTACGCAATAATACCCACAGCCGACGATCTCGAGGATGCGACGCTGACCGTCACGGGCGCGCCCGATTCCACGAGCCACGCGGGTCTGATTTACCACTTTGCGAGGGGAGGGGACACTCGACACCGGCGTTACGCCACCTGTGGAAGATTCGTTCCGCGAACGCTGCCGCACGCGCGGGCCGGCGGCGCTCCTCTGACCCATTTCCAGTTGATTAAATTTTCCATGAAATATCATCGTAATCTCGCGAGTATGGGCGTCCGGTATATACATAAGTCCAGAAAAATCGCCGGCGCGTCGAAACAGTACACCCCCCCCCCCCCCCCCCCCCCCCCCCGCGCCGGGGCGGGGGGGGCCCCCCCCCGCCCCCTCGTCCTCTCGGCGTAAGTCAGGCGCGCAGTTCAAGTTTCTGCGGTTAGCAAAAAAAAAAAAAAACACTGCGGTACACAGTCCCGTGTATATTATAAGGTTCACCCCAACGGAATCCGATTGACGCGGATCGATCGGCTGCACACACGGGTTGGTCGGGTATGTATGCCTATAGACACCCCGTGCAGCAATAACGAGATCAGGCGCGCCCGATAGACTCCCGATCCTCAATTAGTCCGCAATCAATCACAAGTCCGTTCGGCGTCATTAGGCCCGCGCGCGCATTCGATTTCCGCGCGTCGCCATGGTTTGCGGCGGCTAACGGGGGGCGGCGGTGATTTTAGATTCCGTCTCTTCTGCTGCGCACAAGCGCGCTTGTGTATACGCGTGCCGCGTGTATGCTGTATTATACATGGGTACACATGTACGTATATATACCGGACGAACTCGGAAAGTTGATGCTCGAACTTTTGGCGCGGGACGCGATTGCTCGTATCTTTCGCTGCGTGCGAGGCTGCGAAGAAGGAAACATAAGAAAAAGGAATTAAGCTTGGAAAATAATTGCATGAAAGTTTGAGTAGGTGTATTGAGCGCCCAACACGACGACCGTCTGTACTATTGGATGCGCGAGCGCGGCAGGGGAGGGCCTTTTAATTGGAGGCCGAGCCCAAAATATTGTTTCCAACGACGGAATAATGGAACGGTCGACGTAACGAGCTCCCGGCAGTGCGTGTTGGCATCGGTTATACTTTACGCGACTCTAATGCAGGTACTTGGTGTTTTGTAAATGTATTTCGGAAAAACACAACCCAGTATATTATACGTGGGTGATTGAGCTTGCGCATTATACAGCAAGACAAGTGAAACATTAGTTCTACGGATGCCGATCTAGTGCACGTTTTCCCATATACAGTGGTCGTCATTGTCGAGTGGAAATCAATAGAGGAACTACAGAAAGACATTTGAAAATGCCTACGAGCGTGCTCCGGGTAATCAAGGTGTTCATGCATGTTTAATCGGCAACACGCTTGAAAATACAGGCATTGGATGGAAATTCGGCACGTCATACACTATTGCTACTTTGCGTCCGTCCCGATGATGAGCTCAATCCCGTATCATAGTTTTTATCCAGAACATTTCCGGATTACCCCGTGCGTGCGACAAAACGTATATGCAATCGATCGAAAATAATTCATAGCAGCCGTGCATCGCGCTCTGGCGCAGAGATTTTTTTTTCTGTCCAGCTCGGCAACCCGAACAGCGCCCAATAATATCCACGTCAAAAAAAAAGAAACTGCGCGAGCAAGCGGATCCGAGATTCGTGGTGCGCAATCAACCTGCACGCGGGCGGGTGTTGAACATCATTCAATAACGCGCGACGCAGGATAGTCGAGATGGGCCGTAAGAGGGTGCAGTGGCGGGGGGGGGAGTCAGTCGTAACTGCCGGCCCGCGGTTCGTCCGGAACTTCCTTCCTCCGCCACCCCCTCTGTACGCCACGCACTCGCCCTCGAGAGTGAGCCGTGCGTCCACCGTCTGCCCTTACCGCTACACGTACGACCTACCCACGGCGCGGGCGCCACCACCACCACCACCACCACCGACGACGACGACGACGACGCCGACGCCGCTCCGCCAGCGGGACCGGTCGGATATAAAGTGCCCGCGTGCTTGCGAGCTCAGTCACACTGGCACCGAGACCACGCACCGGCACGTCTGGGATATCTTCGGCCGAGGCTCCATCGCTGCCCGGACACCTGTCGATCTACTTCCGCCCGACGCACCCGACCCAAGTAAGTCCCACGGTCCTTTGCACGACCGATGTGAGACACACACGCATTACTTTACGTACAGTCGCGGGAAAAGTCGAGGTCTCTTCATCAGAGACCCGCCGAGGGATCGTTTGATACCGATCCGTTCGTTCGTTTATCTTTTGACCGCGGCCAAACAATGACGGATCGGCTCCGATTATCGTCACCTCGGACGGGCGACAGCTGTAGCGTCTCATTAGCTCGGGCGCATCTCGATCAATGTCCATCGTGTATACCGACGAAACGGGTCGCGTCCCCCGCAATTTTTAATTCGTCGTGATTGCCACTCTCGGTTCTCGATTTTCAGGCGCGCTTGAGAAAAACGTCGATCCATACAGATTTTTTTCCCTGATCAGAAAATCACAAGACGCAACGCAGCAGTCGTGTCCATGCGATGGGGCGATAACAGAGACGCGCGTCGGAGCCCTTTTTTATTCATGTCCGTCGGAACGTAGATTCAATGGATTCAATGTACCGTGTGCATTGCAGCGACACGATTGCCTGCGCGTATAGGTACACGTTGCAGCGTTGACAAATCGTCCCGACGATGGACGCTCCGGAGCACGGAGCATAATAATGCAGTTGCTCGGGTGCAGTCTATGCGACACTGCGGAAAAAGCGACTGGTCGTATTCAGTCCTAAACGGCGCCTGCCTCGAGGCTCGTAAACCACCCCGGCGGCGCTTGGCTGTCGCGCTTCGCTCATTCGGGGCACGCGGAACTTTTATGGGTATCCTCCGCGACGAGGCATGTATAAGGTAGTACAGTCTTTCCCGTACGATACATGCAGGACAGACGTGCGCGGCCCGGGCCGCGTTGGGGGATCGAGACTTGATGGATGGTGCGGCCCGCTCGGCTGCGTTGCAATGAAAATTTTACAGCCCGTTCTTTCCCGCCGAGCGGCGACGCTGCCTACGTGACGGGCCGATCTCTTCCTCTTTTCGCTCTGTCGGGGAAAATAATAAAGCCGGGCTTCGCGTTCCTCGTAATATACGGTTCGTCACTTCTCGATAAAGAGATCGTCGGACCGAGTAGTCTCCGTTGCAATGCAGGATCGTTAAAAATCAGGTGGGAATATCGCACGATGGGTTTCCTGGGATCCTCGCGATCGACTGTTTGTTCTTCGAGTGCCGTCCTCGAGGCAGTTATACGCACGAGTGGCCCTCCGGGGGGAGAGTTCCTGTATGCGTTAGCCTTGGAAATTGCCATCGATTGTAAGTACTACTGGCGCATATCGTTAACTTGAAATTTCAATGAATAACAGAGGAGTAAATATTTAACTTCGTTAAAAGCTGGCGTAGTATAAATATTGGGTAGGGTAGGAAAAATATCGGGGTACTAATAACTTCCCTCTCTTTGAAAAACAGGGCAAGTCTTTCTCAGTTTCACCGGTAAGTAAGCGTGTACGCGTCACGCAATTAGGGGAGGTGTATGTTAATATCTATAGGGCCTTTGGTACATGATAAATCTTGTATTTGCCGAAAGTGTGATAGTCGATGAAATAATACCGATCGATAGCCGATTAATAAATCAAATTCGAGTTCGGTATACGGACTTGTTATTCGCGACGATCGAAAAATCAGTCGACCCGTCCGGTGAATTATTTATCATACTTTTCTTCTCCCTTTTACTCTCGCTTTACTTTTTTTTTTTTTCGTTGCCCTTGCCACCGAGCCATGAATCACGAGAAAAATCATAAAACTGAATAATTCCGCAGCGTGATTGACAAAATTTCACCGACGCAACCGCGAGTCACGCCGATGAATGATGTAAAAAACACCATTGTCCTCTATTTTTTTTTTTTTTTCCTCAGCTCCACGACGACAACGTACGTTGCGCGTGGACGGGAGCGGCGCGGATTTCAAAAATATTCCAAAGAGTACGCAGGGAGCGAAATTAGGGGAAATCCCAGGAGCGACCGTTGGGCGGACGCAAAATCACCCGCCGCGCGGATAACGGCGTAGCATCATACCCCTCCCCGAAACACGACCGGACAACACCGTAAAACCGTGAGAGTAACGGCAGATAGGGCCCGACCGCGCGCGGCGTACCTTCGATACGGATCTTCCGATTCGGAGGGGTGGTGGTCGTCGCGTTTTCGTTAAATAATCACCGCGAGCCGCGCTCTCGTTTTTACCCCTCGTACGGAGCTACAGCGCACCCGTGGGTGCTCCCCTACAATGCTCCAAATAATCGCGGATAAGCATAATCAAACGGCTGTCCCCGCGATTCGGGGGGTAAAGTTTCGCAGGGCCGCGTGGATATTTCAATTTTCCGCTGAACGTGCATTTCTCATATTCGAACGTGCGGGGATGTGAACGCTAGCGGCAGATAAGCTATATAGCCAACGCGAGGGGGCGTGCGTTATCTCCCGCTGTACGTCCGTGTTATATATGCGCACCCTCTCGCTGAGGCGCGTTTTATTTTGAAAACGGGAAAACCATCCGGGG